>CM029940.1:4312082-4377082 GCA_017639245.1 Myiopsitta monachus
GTGGTGGTGTAGCTGCAGTACTTGGAGCTGGATTAGCTGCGCTGTCCGTTACAGTTGGAGTTTGAGTAGCTGCTGTACTTGTCCCTGGGGGTGGTGTAGCTGCTGTGCTTGGAGCTGAAGTAGCTGCAATGTCCGCTGCTCCGCCCTCAGATCCAGGGATGTTTTTTTCCGTTTGAAGATGCTGGACAGTGTTGAACAGGGCTCTGTAAGCATAGGCCAAGCCCCAGCATGTTGCCATGATTTGTCCATCTCTGGTATAACCAGGATGACAGCACAATTCATTTTAGTGTTTTACAAGTTGTTCCGGATTTTGCACTTGTTCATTGTTTTAGTTCCAAAACACTGGAGGGGCCCACTGGCCTAGATACTTGCTCATACTATCCCACACACCCTGCCACTCATGACTATCCAACCTCGGGGAAAAATCTCTTGGTCCTTCTATATTGTCGTCTAATTCCAGACAAGACCCAAACCTGACTCTGTATAACTCTCGGGACCAGATGAAATGGTTGTGGGTAAAACACACTCGGTATGCGCGCCAACATGGTGATCCCCATCACAACCAGCAGGCAGGTCTCAAGGGTATCTAAAGGCCATTCAAAACCTTCAGAATTCTCAAATAATGCTGTAAACGGTCTGCTGGGCGGGCTGGGAGCATAAAAGAATGTCTCTTTCACAGGTTGACCACCCGAGGAGGTGAAAAGAGATGTGTAATTGCTAAACACTTCTATTATATACCTCCCAAAGTATAGAGTTGGTGACCACACTGGGAACAAAAGCTGGGTCAGTTTCCTGATCACTGAGTCTATTGTATTACAAGTCATTCCGATAAAGAACAATGTAACAAGAACCTTAACCCAAAACCCAGATCTGAAAAATGTTATGATAACAAATCCCGGCTGTAAGTTAAGTATCATATGCTGAACCTGTGAGATCCAGAGCAACAACTTTGAAAGCCAATAAATCAGCATTGTGGCGAGTGACTACTAATCCTGTCATTATCTCAACCCTTTGGGCCCCATGTTGGCGCCAAAAAGAATTGTCATGGTTTAAGCTGTAAATTACGCAGTTTGCTCACTCACTCCCCCCTCTTTCTTCCCTCCCACTCCGATGGGGTGGAGGGGGATGGGGAGAAGAATCGAAAGTATGTAACTCCCACGGGTTGAGATAAGAACAGTCCAGTAACTAAGGTATAACACAAATCACTACTGCTACCACCAATAATAATAATGACCAGGGAAATACAAGGGAAGAGGATGCAACTGCTCACCACCCGATGACCGAGCTGTGAACTGAACTCTTCCGGGTTCCTGCCCCCAGTTTTTCCATCCTGGGCATGACATGCTGTGGTATGGAATACCTCTTTGGTCAGTTTGGGTCAGGTGTCCTGTCTCTGATTCCTCCCGGCTTCCCCTCCTCCCCGGCAGAGCATGAGACGCAGAAAGTCCCTTGTCAAACCAAACATTCTAAGCCGTAACTATAAACATCGGTGTTATCAGCACTGTTCCCAGGCCGAATGTTGAAAACACAGCTCTGCACCAGCTACTAAGAAGGAGAAAAATGGCTGCTGCTGCTGAACCCAGGACAGTTCCCCATACTATTGGTGTTTGTATAGAGGCATCTGAGCCAAGCTCCAAATGAAGCCAGCTCATTGGCTGGAGTGGTTGAAATATCTCTACATCCCTCCAAGCATTTATTATAGGTGCTGGCAACTGACTGGGAGTGCTGGGATGGAATGATGCCCCTTTCCCCCAACACATCTAGTTTAAAGCTTTCTTGAGCAGCCAGGCAAGCCTCCTTCCAAAACAACTCTTCCCCTTTGTTGTCAGAACAGCTCCACCAGGCTCCAGTAGACCTCGCCTCCCAAATCAAATCCCATGTTCTAAATACCGAAACCCCTGACTATGGCACCACTGTTCTAACCATTTATTAACCTGGCCAATTCTCCTAGCCTTTTTAAGTTCCTCCCCTTTTATCCTGGAGAACTGATAAAAAGACAATCTGATCTCCAGAGCCCCTAACCACCTCTCCCAGGGCTCTGTAGTCCTTCTTTATGTTCTCCTGGCTACTACTCTCTATATCAGTAGCACCCAGAAGGACCGCTAAAAGCGGGACTTACCAGACCAGGCAGTCTCTCTGCAACATCCCTGATCCGAGCCCCTGGTAGGCAACACACCTCCCTTGAGACTGGGTCAGGCCAACAGATGGGTGCCTCTGTGCCTTTCTAAGTAGATTCCCCTACTACTATGACCCACTGCTTTTTTCTGGCAGAACCAGTAGTGATCCTCTTTACCGGTGCATCAGCTGGTTGTTCATGTGATGAGGTGTGTGTTTACTGTTTAGCCCCCTGCAGAACTGCAAAGCAGTTCTGGGTGGGGACATTAGTTTTAGGAGGAAGCTCCTTGCTTTCAATTGTCCTCTTTCTCCTTTTTTTGTTGTTATTTTTTTTTCTTTTTTGTTACTAGTTCCCAGCTTCCTGGGTTAATGGCCTCCTTCTTTCATGCATGAGCTGCAATGGACACTTGAGGCCCCTGCATAGTTTGGGCCTGGAGCAAGCATTCCATCTTCCTCTCAGCTTCCCTGGCATCTTTTAGCCTATTGGCAGTGTCCCACAGCTCTGCCACCTGCTGCAGGAGGACCTCCACCAGGGCACACCAAGTGTAGCTCTGCCCATTGTGCACTATCACCTCAAGAGACCAGTCGAGGCACTCTATACACTCCAAGCTCTGCACTGCAGCCTCCCCTCTCATCCGCTCTGTCTGGGTGCCTACACTGGCCACCGCTGGGGCTACCAGAGCAGAGCTCCCAGACCAGGTCCTGGTCTTGAGGCGAGTGCTCACCATCCTGCTCACCCTGCCTGAGCAAACTGCTGTGCCATGCCCTGCTTGCCTGCCCTGTTTGCCCCACTCCCTGGGGAGGGTTTTTACACAGTCAGGGCTGGTGCCCTCCCTCCTGGCGACTTCCTGTGAGTCAGCTGCTCGTGTCAGCTGTACTGCCGTCTCCTGGGCAAGTCCTGTCCAAGACTTGAGTCTCCCTTTGTGGTTCTTGCCGCTCTGAATTGAGGCTCCTGGACTCTGAGCTTCCCCCAGCTCAGGTGTTGAAGGTGTCCTCTCTTGAGCTACTCACCTCAGCACTTCATGCATTAACTTTTTCCTCTTTTCTGTTTATTCATATAAGCTACAGAAAATGTGTTTTAGCTCCTCACCTTTCTGCTTTTGGAAAGGGGAAAGCTGTCCCTGCTCTCTGTCCATGTCCCCTGATGGCTACCAAAGAGCCCCTGCTGGGCACGGGCTGTCAGGAGCAAGTCAGGAAGGTCCATGTGAGAGAGACTGCCCTCCTATAGGCACCAAGCTCTTTTTCTCTACTTTTATTTTATTTTATATGGCAGAATGCTGAAAAACCCACTCAAACACCCTCAACATGAAGTTCTACGATCTCTGATGCAGAGCACTGCAAAGATCGGTTGCAATTCAGTGTGCATTAGAAAACTCTTATCTTGCAAGTACTCTGAAATTACCCATACCCATCCTGAGCACCTTCACAAGCTTAGATGTCTTCTAAAAGCTGATTGCATTGGTAAATCAATATGAGAAGATTCTTATTTCAGTGCATAAGGATTTCCAAAGAAATAAACTTTTGAACATTAGAGACTTTGATAACTTTTAGTTGAATATTTTTTCAATACACTATGAAATGTTTGAACTAAACTGGTTTGCTTTCTTATGTTGGTTTTAAAACCATCATCCTTGTCTCTGCATGGACCTGCAGGATGCAGCCCAGTCAGTATAGTCTGAGGTTCTCAAAATTTTAAATATCTGCCTTGAAAGCAGCTAAAATCCAAATAAAAGCAAACTAGAAATAAAGCTAGGTATGTTTCCAGCTCTGGATGCTGCATTCCTCATTTATTCTAAGTTGAACTTTTCCATGGTAATGTGTGGGTTTTTACAATGTAACATAGTTATGTGTCCTTTCAGAGGAGGAAAAAAAATAATTTTCCATTCTTAATTATAAAATATAATTTTTTACTTCAAACTTTTACTTATAAATACAATTTTTTAAAATGAAAGTACTTCTGATAGTACTTCTTTTTTCAAACAAGCTGAAGTGGTAGGATGTACATGATAGATAATGTGGTGGTGGGTGAACATCCAAGACAGATGTAAAGTCAGGATACTGTAAAATGAACCAATAGGAGTAATTGTAACCCCTTCCCAGATTACTCTGTTTGTAGGAGCTCACAGCACATCTGCATCTGCAGGCATGTGAGCTTCCTGGAAGCAAGTCTCTGCTCCCAGTGTTCTGGGCAGGCTGGAATAGGGACATGGTGCTTCAAGAGGAAGCTGTTGGATGGGTGTCCCTCGGGGTCCCCAAGGTCTGACTGACATCCCGTGGCTGTAGCACCTTCAGGGAAAGGCGAAGCATAAAAACCTGAGGTTCCTCACCGTGTGTGGCACAGTGCAGTACCAGCGCATGCATCTGTCACGGAAACAGCTACCCTGAATCCACTGAGGCCTCATTGGTAATGCAGTGCCATTGGTGTTCCCCTTGTGTTTGGGGAGGGAATCTCTGGCAAGAAGGAGTGGTCTTCAGATGTGAACACAGCATGGGTGTCAGTGTTTAAATTAGAAGCACACACCTGTGCATTATGGCATTTCCTAGAAAATACTTACTATTGAAAATGTTAATTGGGGAAATTATAGCTATAGCACAAAAGAGGAGAATTAATTTCCATGGTAAAAGAGGTGAGGAAAGAGAAACTCATTTCAAAGTGAGCTATTGAGTGCTCCCCCTACCCCATCACCTACCCACATTCCGTGGCTTTTAAAGAAAGTGTCTGCTGGAAAGTCAGTCTGCTTAAGAGAAGCTGAGCAAGCGTGGTGTATCAGTGAGCTTCACAGTCCCTAAAGCCAGCCCCCCTTAAATTGCTACAAGCAGCATCTGTAAAGAGGAGGATTTCTGTAGGCTGCAGGTTTGCAGCCCTGGCCTGGCCATGCTGGTGAGGGGCCATGGACTTGCGTGTACTGGGATGCCGGCAGTGTGTCAGGGCTGGTGATGGGCAGCAAGGTCTCAGTTAAAACTGGGAACATCTCTGCAGTCATCAGGTTAACCTCATCTGAAGTCTTGAGAGCTTGGTGTATCAGCTGGCATGGGGATGCTATGGGTTGGGAGATGTTCCCATAGGTGTTCTGGCAGGGATATCTTGCCAGAAATACAAACGCACCATTGGCATGGATGGTTGAACATGTGAGTGTATTCTTTTGGGGCTGGCAGGGGCCATCCTCCACAGGGTCATGTTGCCACCTTGCCAGCAAAGGTTTTCTCCTGTGATAAATTTGCTTTTTACTTGAAGGTGTGCCTGTTGGTGCTTCATCTGCTGGGAGACTGTTAACATTGTGTTTCGTTTCCTTGAACTGACTGAAGGAGGTTGTTCAGCTTCATGGGTAGAACCTCAGTCTTCCTGGCTCTCCATCCCTTGCTTGTGTTCAGGTCTCCTGTGGGTATGAACATCCCAGTGAAGGATGCTGCCATTGAGCTGGAGGGAGTGCTGGAGAGGCATGAGGCATAGCATGGCACCTTCCCTTCTTCACACTCCTGCTCTCCCTTCCTGTGTATTTCCAGTGGTCCTACCTTGTCCTTTCTTGCTGCCTAAGTGAAGGGCTATGATTAGATGAACATTTTCTGGTTTTAGATTAAGATGATATCTGTTGTTTACAACAGCCTTCAGGGGCATAACTAGCAGTAATGGGCTAAAGTAAAGCAAAGGAGATGATAGGAAACATTTCCCAGTGGTGGGATCTAATAGACTGGTATTGTCTCCCATCACTTCAGTTATTTTCAAACTGGAGTGGAAAAAATGCTTGAAAATACACTGTAGGAATGGTCTTACATTAGCAGAGGGAAGGATAAGATCACCTGATAAATCATTCTCATCTCTAATTTATCTAGTTCTGCCATGCTCTGTATTTACTAAATCCTGCAGATTTGAGGACAGAAGCAGACTGAATTGGTCTGGCAATTTGGTCAGGCAAATTGTGCTTTCTAGAGCTTGTTTGAGTAAATATTGTTATGTAGGATCTCAAGGCACTTTACAAATGCTAATTAAGCTTCCCAACCTAGTATAAAGTCTTCATTGTGCCCCATGTCCATACTACTTTGTCTCTGCATCATGCAGCATGCACTGTGCTGCAGGTCAACCTTCCAGAGGGCTCTGGCTTTAGGACTGATGGGCACTTACCAGCCCATCTTGCTTTGAGTTGTTTCTGCAGGTCAGTGGCTTTGCTTTTCCAAGTCAGCATTGGCTGGCTGGTAGGAGTAGAGGAAACTGAAACCGTATTGCTGTAAGAAGTGATTGCAATGGGTTTTAGCTTTGTGAAATCAGCTGGAGAGTTGAAGGAAAATCTCCTGGTGAACAATTTCTTTGTTTTTCACAGAAACTTATGTTCTCCTTCGACTTGTTTACACATTGCAGTTGTAGCTGGTAGCTCAAAGCTCCTAGCCTGAATAAATGTAAAACAGGAATAACAAAATATATTACATTGGCCTGTTGCTTAAATGAGGAAAATCAATAAATAATAATGCCACAGTGGTAGATCCCCACTAATCCTTCTTCTTGAGAAAAAATCAAATTATGCCAGCCATGAAAATGGGGTTTTATAAACCAGGTTGTAAAAGAATTAAAACAAATGGAATAAACAAGCTCCGCTGCTTTGCTTTCTGGGCTGAGTAAGGATCTGAAACTCTGCAGTGAGGAACTGCATGAAATTTATGATGCTTTGCCCAAATAATCCTTGTTCAGTTTTTAGTTGTTGCTAAGTAATGTTTACTCCAATCAAGGACTTTCTCAATCTCATGCTCTGCCAGTGAGGAGGCGAAGCTGGAAAGAAGCAGAGACAGGACACCTGACCCAAACTAACCAAAGGGATATTCCATACCACAGCACATCATGCCCAGTATATAAACTTGGGGGAGTTACCTGGAAGGCCCAGATCACTGCTCAGGTCGGGCTGGGTATCAGTCTTTGGGTGGTGAGCAATTGTATTCTCTCCCCATGTTATTTCTCACATCATTATTATTATTGGTGGTAGCAGTAGTGGTTTTGTATTATACCTTAGTTACTGGACTGTTCTTATCTCAACCCGTGGGATTTACATTTTTTCGATTCTCTTTCTCATTCATCCGGGAGCAGGTGAAAGAAGGGAAGGGGTGTGTGTGTGTGTGAGCGAGGGGCTGCATGGTTCTGAGCTACCAGCTGGGCTTAAACCATGACATTAGGGGAAATTATTGGAGAGTTACAGAACACTGAAGAGAAAGGAAAAAACCCACACTCTTTGATTGGAGACACTCTCTGTATTGCATAAAGCTCTGACAAGATCAAGCCTCTAAGTAAATTATCTGGCATGTGGACAATTCTGTTCTGAGATCTGCTGAGCTAATGTGTAGCTATTAGCTCATACAGCCACCAAATCCGAAGTACCAAAGAGACAATTTACATAGGGCCACAGTGTGTTTTAAAAAATTCTGGTGAGTTGTGAAGCCTGTAATGTTAATTGCCAGTTAGTGCATTGTAATTGCTGTAATTATTTGCAAGTAAAATCATGTAAGGAACTTAACCTTGTACTTTTCTTAACACTTCACATGTTGGTGATCCACTACATCTCCCACTTAGAGTTTTGCTGGTTATTTTAACTTGACAGCCACTTGCTGAAGTCTGGTTTCGTCTGCAAGCTTGCCCTTCTGCCTGTTGTCTTTAACGATGAGCAGTGCCTCTCTAAAGTCTTTATTAAAAAAAACCAAAACAAAACAAAAAACCCAATAAAATAATAAATGTGAATACCTGCTTCTGACCAGCAAGAGCAGCCATTGCGCAGGAGCCCAGCTGAGAGAGAGCCCTCTGCACAAATTGCCCAGCCTATTGCCTCCCACTGCCACACCGTGGAAGTGGGCCAAAATCTCCTCTGTATGGGATTAAAGGGATGTGTAATAGATTAAAGATCAAAAGTGTTAATTAAGAAATGGTCTTTTCTAATAAGATGCCTTCTAGTATCTGAAGGGGGCCTACAAGGATGCTTGGAGAGGGACTCTTCATTAAGGACTGTAGTGATAGGACAAGGGGTAATGGGTTCAAACTTAAACAGGGAGAGTTTAAGTTAGATATAAAGAAGATTTTTACTGTAAGGGTGGTGAGGCCCTGGAATGGGTTGCCCAAGGAAGTTGTGAATGCTCCATCCCTGGCAGTGTTCAAGGCCAGGTTGGATGGAGTCTTGGGTGACGTGGTTTAGTGTGAGGTGTCCCTGCCATGGCAGGGGGGTTGGAACTAGATGATCTTCAGGTCCTTTCCAACCTTAACTATTCTATGATTCTATGATTCTATAGAATCTGTCACTACAGTCCCTAATGAAGAGTCCCTCTCCATCATCCTTGTAGGCATATATTTCTATGATTCTGTGATTCAAGGACACAGTACCAAAAATGAGGCAGTATCTCATTCTGGCAATGGTGCTGGGGTTGTAATGAAGCTGGAGCACAGGGGTAAGGGAGAAGGAAGGGACACCACCTATTCAAGGCATCTCCTTCAGAAGGGGTAAATCAATTAGCAATGAAAACGTAAATATACAAGTCAGAATGACATTGCTTTGAATGCTGCTGAACAATGTGTGGGTTTAGATGTACCCGTTGTAGCTTGGCATTTCCTTGAGGATAAGTTTGCAGTTCGGGATTGATGAAGAAGGATTGCTTCAGTTTAGTGGCATTTAGGTAGCAGTAGCTGCCTAAATGGTAATTTGCCTGAAAATAACCACTCTTGTTGGAAGCTTCGATGCATTTGAAGTGAATCTGTGCAATGTATTTTCCTCAGGTAACTTTCTAGATATGGGAAGTTCAGCACATTTGTTGCTGGATTGAAACTTGTAGGCACTATGTTTGGGGAAAGGCTTATCTCTCTTCAGAAATGGGAAGAGCTACAACTTGGAGCTCTGGTATTCCAGGCTTCTGCAGCAGGGTGGAGTTTATGTTTTACAAATAAACTGATATGCAAGTGTTACTTTTGTTTTTCAAATGCCAAAGGTGCTTTTGAGAGCTGTGAAATTTTCTTGCATCATTATAACTAAAGAAGGCATGCTTTTTCTTAAACATGAGCATTGCAGTTAGTGACTCTGCTGTTACATTTTCTTAGTAAACTCATCAAAACTCCAAAAGGAAAATTCAGTGTGCTGTTTAACAGCACTTTTCCTTGTGGTGGGATGATGGGATTTCACATCCCACTTCATCCCACACTTTCCCATCTAAACACATTAATGCTGAAGTATTTCTCAAGTGAGTTATTTGCTAGCATAAAATGGAGGGACCCTATAGACAAATTTCTTCCCTATTGGTTGGAAGCTTTTGACTGGATGAAGAAAACCACTGGCACGGTGAGGCTCCCTGTGTAAGTGTGTGTGTGTATGTTTTAAAGCTCTGGCTGTTGTTTGTACCAAAACTAGAGAGAATTTTGTTTTTGAGAGAAATAGGGTGGGAAAGCGCTTGCTGGTCGCATGCCTCTGTGTGTGCATGGTGAGCTGGGGCTGGCTGCAGCAGCCTGGCAGAAAAAAGTCCTCCAACAATGGTCTGAAATTTAGATCCATTGCTCTAGCTGTGTATATTTAATCTCCATCTGTTGTGTGAATCTTTAGCAGAAAAGAGCATTTGGAGGAGATGAGTGAAAGACAATGGCTCTGCACTACCTGCTCATCTGCAGCCCCCAAATGAAGTGGGGAAGCAGAGTGTGGTGTCCACCTCCTTGAGAGGAGCGAGGGTTTTCCTTTGGGTCTTGTTTAATTGAGAGGGGCTTGGGAGCCCTCGGAGCTGGGCACAGTGTAGACTTGTGCTTATTGGTGTTATTTAGCTTGGATGGGGGCTATAGGTGACAAATTAAATTACACTAAATTCCTGTGCCCTGATTTTTTCAGTTAATTGAACACAAATGGAGATAGTGTTTGTTTCCATCCACAGAAAGAAAATTTGAGCACTGTTTCTTATCCAAAGACTTAAATCAGATGTTTTTGCACTTCACAGATGTATCATTTTGACGTCCTGATTAGTTCCATCTTTACTTGATTTCACTTATTGTTTTTGCTAAAAGAAATGTGTGACTCGGACTTGAATTAGCTTTCTCCCAAGAAGGACTAGGTCAAGCTGTTCTTGCTGACATATTGAGGAGATACAACTTCAGCAACAGAAAGATCATTGCCTTTTTCCTTATTGCAAAGTTCATTTAAGTCTCAAAGTAATTTTGTACTGGGCAATTTTGAGTACAGTGTTCTGAATTGAAGTTTTCCTCTGCATAATTTTGACAATATTAAGAAAAAGATGTACTTAGTCTGTTCTTCTTTTAGAGACAATAGGGAAAGCATCAATTTTGCATTGCTGATTTAATCAAGTAGGTTATATTTTCAGAAAAATGGTCAGTTTGTAATACTGTCATTGATCTGTATAGAATGTGTGTCCCATATAGAATCATAGAATCATAGGTTAGGGTTGGAAAGGACCTTAAGATCATCTTTTCCTGTTACATCTCGCACCTGTGTGCCTACACTGTGGGCTGTTACACACAGAGGACAGGAATCTTCTGGGGGCCAGAACTTACCTGCAGAAAGGACAATTCAAAGCCCTGGGCCTTACACAGGAACAATAAAGGAATCTGAATTTTGAATTAGGCAAAGGGCATTCAAACATTTAAATACATAGTCAAATTTGCCACTTCTGATAAATTACATCATTACAGGTTTATTTTAATAAAAAATTCCAGCAGCTGCTATTCTGAGCAGAACCAGTCAATACCTTATTTTTGCATTTGATATGGAGCTGTAACATGTCACATGTGAATTTTATTAAGCCTTCTGAAATTTCTGTCTATTCAGGGAGCTATAGATTTTTAGATTTTAGATTTTTACAGATATCTGGCTTTACTTTAAAGTAAAAAAAAAAAGAAAGGAAAAAACATTTGCACTATTTCCTTAAAAGAAAAAAATAAAAGGTTTTGTCATGTCTATGTCTATGAATTAAAATGTAATTAAGATTGATGGCAATCCCAGGCACAGCTACAGGTTGGGCAGAGAAGAGATTCAGAGCAGCCCTGCAGAGAGGGACTTGGGGGTGTTGGTCGATGAGAAACTTAACATGAGCCGGATTCAGTGTGCGCTTGCAGCCCAGAAAGCCAACCGTATCCTGAGCCGCATCAAAAGGAGTGTGACCATCAGGTCGAAGGAGGTGATCCTGCCCCTCTACTCTGCTCTCATGAGACCTCACTTGGAGTACTGTGTACAGTTCTGGTGTCCTCAGCATAAAAAGGACATGGAACTGTTGGAACAAGTCTAAAGGAGGGACACAAGGATGATCAGGGGACTGGAGCACCTCCCATATGAAGACAGGCTGAGGAAGTTGGGGCTGTTCAGCCTGGAGAAGAGAAGGCTGTGTGGAGACCTCATAGCAGCCTTCCAGTATCTGAAGGGGGCCTACAGGGATGCTGGGGAGGGACTCTTCATGAGGGACTGTAGTGGTAGGACAAGGGGTAACAGGTTCAAACCTAAACAGGGGAAGTTTAGGTTAGATATAAGGAGGAAGTTCTTTACTGTGAGGGTGGTGAGACACTGTAATGGGTTGCCCAGGGAAGTTGTGAATGCTCCATCCCTGGCAGTGTTCAAGGCCAGGCTGGATGGAGTCTTGGGTGAGGTGTCCCTGCCTATGTCAGGGGGGTTGGAACTAGATGATCTTAAGGTTCTTTTCAACCCTAACTATTCTATGATTCTATGTTAGGTGTTGTTACGTTAAAAGGGGGGAAAATAAACCCCTTGTTTTATTCTCCAATATGTAACTACCAGTCCGGCTGCATTCGCTATTTCAAACCTTACTGATCCGGATTCACCAATAGTGGAAAACAAACCCCTTGTTTTATTAGAGGAAGGACAGGAAATGGCTCCAATATGCAACTACCAGTCCAGCTGCATTCGCTATTTCGAGCCTTACTGATCCAGATTCACCGATAGTGTACCACACTGTCCAGTCCAATCAGCTGCAACTATCAGTCCGGCCGCGTTCGCTATTTCGAACCTTATAGATCTGGATTCACTGATAGTGCACCACAACTAGAAATGGGGTTGTATTCAGTAAGAAAATTAGTTTATTGATACAATAGATACAGGTTCTTATGGATTGCCAGTGATAAATACTGTCTGCAAAAGCATGTGCAAATAATAGTTACATGAATACAAGCACTCAATAAAGTTAACACAGACTGGCTCTAAAATATAAAGGTAACAGTAAAAGTAACTCTATGGAGATTCTAAGTTTTACCAGGGAAGCACTGGATACAGTGCAAGTCTTACTCACAGGCGTCCCTATGGGGGGGGAAGAGAGGTCCAGCCTGTCCCAGGAGTCTGTTGATGTTATCTTCCATGATGGTATCTTCCCTGATATCCCCCTTTCTCTTGGGTCATTTTATATTATTTTCACCTTCAAGGTGGAGCTTGAGTGACTCTAGTCATACATACCTTTATTATTATTGGTGCAAATCTCTCTCGCTTCACTTTAAAGGTATATGACACCAAAAATTCAGATGCTCAGAATGCACATGCTCAGAGAGGGGTGGTCCCATTTTGGAGGGGGTTCGAATTGGAGATGGGAGTGTTTTTTAGCATGTAAATGCATTATAATGTCATTATAATGAAGCAAAGTTCACACAGAGGACGGCATTCTGTCAGAAGATTACAGGCTGATGGCTCAGGGTAGCAAGTATGCAGCTTATCAGTTTCTTGCACCACTTAGTTCCCATCTTTTGCTGAGGCTAAGACAAAGCCTAACCATGAGATCTCCACCTTGCTCTACCCTCCATCTGTGTTGCCACAGGAACCGCTGTGGAGTGCATATTCCTGGCACACCAGGTGTAGCTGTGTCTCACCCTGAGAGGCCCTGAAAGCCCTTTTTTCCCTTATGTGTGGACAATGCTGCATTTCAAATATAAGTTTAATTCCACATTTCCTAATTATTCCACATAATCCAGTCCGTGTCTATAGTCACTCAAGTTTCACAATATTTAGGAGGAACTTGGAATGTCCCATACACTTTTTGAGTGAGGATTGCTAAGGACATATATATCTTGTGGGGATACCAAATTAGTTAAGCATTTTAACATAATCCAAAGTCTAACATACAAAGCAATTGTCAAAGCAAAACCTAATATAGTGATGTCATGGGTTCAGCAGTAGAAGTCGTTTTTTCTCCTTCTTGGTAGCTGGTGCAGCACTGTGTTTTTGATTTTGGGCCTGGGAAGAGCGCTGATAACACCAGTGTTTATAGTTACTGCTTGGTAATGTTTTGGTCTGGCCAAGGACTTTCTGAGTCTCATGCTCTGCCAGGGAGGAGGGGGAGCTGGGAGGAAGCAGAGACAGGACACCTGACCCAAACTGATCAAAGAGGTTATTCCATACCGTAGCATGTCATGCCCAGGATGTGAAGACGGAGAGCAGAGACCCGGAAGGGTGTGGTGGTGGTGCTTTGGGGGGGTCGTGCCTGGGGGGTGCACTGGCTGGGTCAGTCTTGGTGAGCAGTTGTATTCTCTTTCCTTGTATTTCTCTTGAATTATTACTGGTGGTAGCAGTAGTGATTTGTGTTATACCTTAGTTACTAAACTGTTCTTATCTCAGCCTGTGCGAGTTGAATTCTTTTGATTCTCCTCCCCATCCCCCCGGGACTGGGGGAAGAAAGATGGGGAGTGAGTGAGCGAGCGACTTTCGTGAGTTTTAGAGACTTAAACCATGACAAGTGAGTATTAGCAAAATCAGCAAGCTCACAACAGGATGAAGCATCCTATTAAAGACGCCTGTAGCAGTTGGTGACCATCCGAAGAGAGTGTCCCACCATTTATGTTCTCTGCCTTTCTGGATTCTTTCTAACACGTGATAGACTTCTTCTGTATCGTTGTGGACAGCGATCAGAGTTCTTTGTCCATTCTCCTTGGCCTGGGTCATCCATTATCCTTGGCCTTGGTCAACTACTGCTTCAAGTCTTCATGGTGTAGCAGCTTCCTCACTAGGATGAGATTCATTCTGATAGGAGTGAATAGCAAGTCATTGAGTAGTGTATATTTCAATTGCAACAATTGCTGAGAAGTGACAGGAGCTGAATAATTAAAATCACATCCAATGATATTAGTAAAATTGCAACTACAAAGGTTCGAGTTATTGTTGGTATCCATAGCAACATTATCTGTATAGAATTATAAAGGGTTCTCATACAAGCGCATTCTTTTCCAATATGTACAAGTACAGTTTCTGGGTTTTCATTGGGATTTATTTCAAAATGGCAAACATTTTGTTCAGTGTCAAGACAAATGTCTTTTGTTTTCATGGTATTACTTTCACAAATGAATCCTTGTTGGTTTTGTGTGATGCATGCGTTGACATCAACAGTTTTCCATCTATTGCTATATTGTGCCATACTCTATGCTCAATTGGATAGAGTATGGCCTCATGGTGATTCAATCCCAGTGCAATGATAGGGTATATGGTATGTACTGAAGCATTGCATATTGTTAGGACAAAAGCAGTGACTTTACTCTCAATGGGATCATAAGTGAAATTAACCAGGTGCCACCAAGATTGGAATTTCTTTCCAAATTCAATTGCATTATCCCAGACCACTTTTCAAATTTCAGTGTGTGAAGTGTCTGCTTCGCCTTCCCTTATAATTGCAGCTGTCATTGACTGTATCCATAGTTGGGCTTGGATACAGCTGAGAGCCAGAGAAACATTGTTTTGGACGACATCAAGTGTATTTATGATTAGTTGGTGGCCTTTTTCACTCGTTTCTTCCTATTGAGGTAATATATTCGATAAAAACCATTGGTGATTTCCCAAAGCCAAAAGAGAAGATTGTAAAGCGTATTTCAATTTAGTTAAGTCACAAGTTATTGTGGCAAGTTTGTTGGCTAGAATTTCAGTGTCTATGTTATTTAAGACTCCTAGCCCCATTCCTAAGATACCAGTTACATCTCTCTTTAATCGTCTTAAGGGGGTGAGGGTTTGTCCATTTAACCATGTTGACCATCCTGCATATGATGTATCCAGGAATGGTGAGCATGTGGGTTTTATTGCAGAGATGTTAATTTACATTGATAGCTCCACACGTTGGAGGGAGTATGATTGGTTAAACAGTATTTGTTGTTGAGCAGTATTTTTGATGGCATAAGGCCCAATGTTGTGAGTATAAGGAGTTCTGTATGTGGTACAGAAGTGGCTGTCATGGTATTGATTTTGAATTTAAAGGACAGCCCTATGTTGTCTTGTGCCCAGAGGCAGGTCACAAAGACTGGTTGGACCAACAATTCCATCTCTTCACGGTACAGACTTTTATTTGCCTTTCCTTTGTTTCTATTTTGGTTACGGAGATCTACCTTATTCACTTGTGGGTGGATCCATTGATAACTCTACATCCTACTTTTATTTCTTGTCCCATGTATCATCACTGTTGACAGATTTAAGTCTTTTTTAGAATCTAATTCTACATTCCCCATGTTTAATCCCATGTTCCCGGTGTATTTTGTATGAGTCTCAGACCAGGGCCACTGCAGGTCTGTAGAAACATAATGTTGATCCAATTTTGCTGTTTACCATTTTTTTTTTTAAACTTAGATTGGCAAATGATTATGAATGCAAAGAATACTATTACTATTATGGCTAGGATGAATGACAAGATTCCTTGGATGCACTCAAGTCCAGTGTAGGCCAGTCCATCTGTCCATGTGCAGTTCACCTAGAATTTCTGTGAACATAAAAGAGAAAACATGCTTGGCCTTTTGACCGATGGGGTTAAAAGGAAGGTGAAAATCCACCGGGTGCTAATCCGGTGTACCTTTCCTGAAGAGTCTTTGGCTTCCCATGCATGGGGATTTTTAGGAGTAATTAGTATCATGGGTACTGCTCCAATCTGAGGCATTTTTATCAACACCGGTTGTCCTCACAAGGAGAGGAATCATGAAAAACATATCCTTAACATCTAAGGCAGCCATCCAAGGGTGGGCAGCTCCTTGTATCATTGTCACAATTTCGGCAATATTTGGGACTGCTGCAGTTAGAGGTGCAGTATTGGCATTTAACTGTCGATAATCTACTGTGAAACGCCATTGTCCGGTGGGTTTCTTTATAGGCCACACTGGGGAATTATAAGGTGAGTTGATTTGTTTAATGATATCCCTCTTTTCCAATTCCATTACCACCCCGTCAACCCCTGTAAGTGTTGCTGCAGGCAACAGGTATTGTCGAATATTGGTAATTTTAGACGGAGGTAAGGGTATGGCTGTTTGTAACAGATTTAACCTCATTGTCAATGCAGAGTTTCACCTGCTTTATCCAGTAAGAAATCATTATTATGGCAAAGCACATACAGATTTACATTAGCAGTATGTATACTACAGGGTGCAGCAGCATGTTGGAAATGCCAGTGGCAGTGAGGGACCAGCCAAAGAAATTTCTTACCAGTGGAGTTCACTTACCCTCTTTGAGTGCTTTTTATAACACTATCATTGTATTAGAATCTTTCTAGCTTTTGCCTTAGCATTCTCTAGCAGCTGCTGCAAGTTTGCATGCTCTAATATCTGTTTTACAAGTGACAAATCCATACAATACAAGGTGTAGTTTCTTATTAGCAACTGGCTAGTAAGTACAGGTGGTTTTATACACAAAATCACAGCCTCTAATAATAGCTACTTTACAAGCACACATATTCAAGCTGTTACTTTTCAGTTGCCCCCAAGTGATGTTTTGCAATCATTCCTTTTTCTCTTCCTCTATCTCATTCTGCTTGGGGTATTCATAGTCAGCCCTTCTAGCTGAGGCATCAGATTCTTCCACTCGCCTGTCCAGCTCATGGCAAAGCTTGACAAACTTTGCAGGCAGCCGCCATGGACCTGTAGGTAGGAGGACACAAATATACCCTCTCCCACCAGGTTATCAGTTCTTGAGAAGTAAGACAGGTTAAAGTGATTCCTTAAAGCAGAGGCATTCCGAAAAAAAAGAAATGTGAAGCAGTCGCAGAAGCAAACTGCATTGTCTTAACAGTCAAGGAATTTGCTGTGTCATTAACCATTTTTTCTTTCTCTGCCACCCTGATGCTGCTTGGGTGGTGGCTGGTAAAGCTTCTGGTTGCACTACCCCTCTCGCTTTTTCAGTTAGCAGTTCGTGTTTCAAGTCTTAGATTCACCCCCAGGTTACCTGAAACACACTAAGCAGGACTCCTCCCCTGCGCCCAGCGTGTTGCAGGTTTCTTAAGGCTTTGTTTGTGGTGTCTCTACAAACTACTTCAGTAGATCAAGAGGTTTTTTATGCTTTTTTCCCTTATGTGTGGACAATGCTGCATGTCAAATATAACTTTAATTCCACATTTCCTAATTATTCCACAGGTGTGAGTGGGATTTCATGAAGTGCTGGAAACAGGACACTTTTCTTCAACAGTCTTGAAAAATAAGTTAAACATTATTAAAATATTCATGTACCTAAATAAAACTGAAGTGGCATTTTTGTGCTGAAGGTTTACATGGCTTTTATTAGTATTATTTAAAGAGTTGCATGTCAAAAAGTGAAAGTATGTTTTTGTGAAGTGCAATTCACTTTGAATTTAATACTTGTATACTAATTTCCTTTGCATATAAATGAATTTTAGATCATTTTTGATTTGAAGATTGTTATTGGAACTGAAGGTGGCAGTTACTCCCATTCAGATGCACTATAAGAATCTGAAAGTGAACGTCTTGTTTCCAGAGGCAGATAATCTGTTGCACAACTATTGCATGTCTTGAGTAAGTGGATATTTCTGCAGATGATAGCAGAGAGTTTGGGTAGCTGTGTGCAAACACGCTATTTGATTTGTATGCCACAGAGATCTACAAAGCAAATTGCTGTTTGACATCGGAAGACGTGAGATGTTCATATTGTGAAAAAGCGGTGGCAACTGTTGTCTGTGCTTGGATGTGGAACATCCCTGGTAGAAAATGGAGCAGAAGGGAGCCATGGTAGAAAGCAAGATGTCCCTTCTAGGACTGTGACTTTCTGCCCTGATGCAGGCTGTGCTTTGTGGGTCAGATGCATACAGGAGAGGTGCCTTCCTCCTTTGCTCCATCATCTGCTAACGAACCACTGGGCCTCTCTGTCTCCACAGCCCACTGTAGCTCACCAAAGCCTTCCCCCTCTGTGTAAGCCTGTCCTTTCCAAGGAGACTCCAGTGTAAAGGAGGGGTGCTGCTCTCCTTATGGCCGTGCCAGGGGAATGTGGTGTCTGCTCCCCAGCAAGCGCCCTGGGTGGACTGAGTTCAATAACCTGGCAGGGTTCTGCAGTCGGGAACTGCTTTGGTAACTGAACACTTGGCACACTCCAGTCTGCTCCATGCTCTGCCTTCACTGCATTCTCTAAAATTCACTTACAGTGTTTTTTGTGGTGGGGAAGTGTTTACATCCCATATTTATGCCAGTAAACTGGTTGCCAAACACTGAAGAGCTATGTGGTGTTATACTATAAAGTACAATCCCACTGCTGCTTGTGTGCAAATTAATAACAACTTAGCTCTCTGTCTGCTTTTTGGTGTATAAATGCATTTGTAACATAGTAATATATAAATCATTTTAGTAAAAGCACTAGAAAGGCTGAAACATTTCCTGCAGGTATGATTAAGAGGAAATTTTACTGTTTGGTGGTGCTTTTGTGATTTCCTTTTCTGATTCTGTTAAAGGAATGCTTTTAAAGTGATGCGATGCTTAATCACTATTGCTGGATTTCTTTTTTTTTTTTTTTTTAGTTATTTTTAATTTCACTGAGCTATTTTGTCTTCCTAAAGAGTGGGGGATTAGCCTAAAGGCTAAAAGTTACTATGAAACATTAATTAAATATATTCTTGTCACTGTTACAGGCACAGATATTTTTTTAATGTGCCTGGTCAGAGTTTTGAAGCCACTATTTTTTGTTACTAGACATAAATCATTAGCAAGTATTTTTAGTGTCATCAGTGAAAGGTTCATACGAGCCCATAATTTTCAGGTATCTTTTTGATTAGCTGCTCAGAAATTTCCTTAAAAAGGGGGTGTAAATTATTCCACACTGAAAACTAGAGACTGAGTCCAGTTTGTGCAGAAATTGAAATTATCTTTCTAATAGACTCTTTGGAAGGTGTGGGGTTGCCCTCAAGATAATGATTTAAACGTAAACTGACCCTTGATGAGGGAGCTGGAGTTTCAGTTTAATGCATTTCTGCAGTTTTCCTTTGTCTTCAGTGCCTTCAAATTCCACATAAATAATTCATTCATAACAAGTGCCTTTTCAGAAGATAAATGCTGCTGACAGTTAATATAAAATTATTGCCCCAAATGCATTTTTTGTAATTACTTCCCAGAGAGCTGTCTTTGTGTTAGAAGACATTTCACACTTCAGTAACATAAGTAAGTGTTTGGGGAGAATATGAGTAATAATTACAAGCAGTCTTTCAGTGAAAATAAACCTGAAAATTATAAAAAAAGCTAATGTTAAAGTTGGTTAGAGACAGTGAGGAATTTATATAGCACATTATGTCTGTGTGTATGTTTTCTAAGTTTAATAACCCTTCAGTAACTAAACTTAAAAAAGCAATAAAGAACAGAGAAACTGCTTTCTAATTTTAAAGCAGTAATGAAACTAACAACTGATTAAAAGTGACATGCTACTAGAGACAGAATAATGAAACTTAATCTGAATGTTCCTATGGGAGATTTCTGCTAGAACGGAAAAGGAAATGGCAGCATTTAATAAAAGGTTTCTCTAGCATGTTGACTAAAGGATACTACAGAAGTCTTGAAATCCAAGAAAACCAGGGTTGTAGGGCGAGTTTATGTGTGTGAATGTGATGTGAAAATCACTGACAGAACAAAGCCAGTGGGTTTCAGGTTAGATGTGAGATGTAAATGGTTACAATTAGAGGATGCGGGGCCAGGACTGCCCGTATAAATATACATATGTTCTGGTAGTTAGTATGCACATGCTAGCAGTGAGGTTGAGTTTGCATGGAGGCAGAACAACACAGGGCCAAGTCGTGGTTTCACTGGAGAAAACAGGGCAATTACACCATGCATAAATGTATATAAATATAAGTATGGTATATCTCCATGCCATGTAGAGATTACCATACAGAGATATAGGTGGACTCAGATGAAAGCAAGGCACCTCAAAGCAACAAGTTGCATGCATTATCTGTTCTACATGTGATGCCTGTGACTGTGTGTCGTGGTTTAAGTCCAGCAGGCAACCCAGAGAGAATTGAGTCAGACAATGGGACTCATTTCTGGAACAACCTCACAGACACTTGGACCAAAGAGCATGGCATTGAGTGGGTATATCAAATCCCCTACCATGCACCAGCCTCTGGGAAACCTGAACGGTACAATGGCCTGTTAAAAAACTACACTGAGAAGAGTGAGTGGTGGGGCTTTCAAACATTGGGATGCACATTTTCCAAAAGCCACCTGGTTGGTCAACACCAGAGGATCTGCCAACAGGGCTGGCCCAGCCCAGTCAGAACTTTAGCATACTGTAGAAGGGGATAAAGTTCCGGTGGTGCACATAAAGAATTTGCTGGGGAAGACAGTCTGGGTGTCGTGGTTTAAGCCGTAAATTTCAATTCTCCCTCCTTTTCCGCCCCCCCCCCCCCAACTCCGATGAGGGGGAAATGGGGAGAAGAACCAAAGAAAATGTAACTCCCATGGGTTGAGATAAGAACAGTCCAGTAACTAAGATACAATACAAATCACTATTGCCACTACCAATAACAATAATAGTGACAAAGTAAATACAAAGGGAGAGGATACAACCGTTTTGCCGCCTGACTGAGCCGAGAGACTGCGCGCCGCTCCAGAGACCGCGCGCCGCTCCAGAGACCACGTGCTGCGAGAGAGACCGCGCGCTGCTCCCAAATCCTACCTCCTGGGCATGACGTGCTGTGGTATGGAATAACCTCATTGGTCAGCCCAGGTCAGGCGCCCTGTCTCCCCTCCCCCAGCTTTTCTCTCTTTCCCGGCGTAACATGAGACTCTGCGGGGAGGGGGGGGGGGAAGCCGAACCCATAACAATCCACCCCTTATTCCATACCATTCACATCATGCTCAGATCCCACATTTTCAAAATACCATCCCATATATATATATATATATATGCACATCCACATAGATGGAGAGATATAATCCCTTAGTGCCTGCACCAATCCCTATAAAGCTGCTGAGTCCATCCAGTCCGTGATGACAGGCTCCATCTTTTGTAACAGTCTTTCAGAGCAGGGGAGGCTGTGTGCAGTGTTGGATCGTTGCCTGCTGATGCTGATTGGTCCTTTACTGCAGAACTCGTCTGGTTTCATCAAAGTTCGTTCTTTGTTGGGATGATGGTCTGAGGGTCAGTCGCAGATGACTTGAAGACATCTAGTTGATGGGCTATAAAAAACCAAATGACATAACAAGCAACAGCATGCAATTGAGTTCATTGGCTGTTTTCTCCTAAAATCAAAACTCCTTGAGGTACACATCGGACTTCCCCATCTTCCCACATTACCCACCAAGTATATCCGGGTCCCTGAGCAAAAGCAATCCCACGAGTGGGTTTGCCTTTACCTGAAGCAGGAATAACCCAGACTGTCTTCCCCAGCAAATTCTTTATGTGCACCACAGGAACGTTGTCCCCCTCTACAGTATGTAGAAGTTCTGACTGGGCTGGACCAGCCCTGTTGGCAGATCCTCTGGTGTTGACCAACCAGGTGGCCTTTGGTAAATGCGTATCCCAATGTTTGAAAGTCCCACCACCCATTGCTCTCAGTGTAGTTTTTAATAGCCCATTGTACCGTTCAATTTTCCCAGAGACTGGTGCATGGTAGGGGACGTGATATATCCATTCAATGCCATGCTCTTTGGCCCAAGTATCTATCAGGCTGTTCTGGAAATGAGTCCCATTGTCTGACTCAATTCTCTCTGGTGTGCCATGTCACCACAAAATCTGTTTCTCAAGACCCAGGATAGCGTTTCGGGCAGTGGCGTGGGGCACAGCGTATGTTTCCAACCATCCAGTGGTTGCTTCCACCATGGTAAGCACATGACGCTTGCCTTGGCGGGTTGGTGGGAGTGTAATATAATCAATCTGTCAGGCCTCCCCATATTTGTACTTCAGCCATCGTCCTCCATACCAAAGAGGCTTTAACCGTTTAGCCTGCTTAATTGCAGCACGTTTCACAGTCATGAATAACCTGGGCAATAGTGTCCATTGTTAAGTCCACCCCTCGATCACGAGCCCATCTGTATGTTGCATCTCTGCCCTGATGGCCTGAAGTGTTGTGGGCCCACCGGGCCAAAAATAATGCACCCTTATGTTGCCAATCTAAGTCCATCTGAGCCACTTCAATTTTAGCAGCTTGATCCACTTGTTGGTTGTTCTGGTGTTCCTCAGTTGCCCGACTCTTGGGTACGTGAGCACCTACGTGGCGTACCTTGACCACCAGGTTTTGCACTCGGGCAGCGATATCTTGCCACAGTGCAGCAGCCCAGATGGGTTTCCCTCTGCGTTGCCAGTTGCTCTGCTTCCATTGCTGCAACCACCCCCACAGGGCATTTGCCACCATCCATGAGTCAGGATAGAGAGAAAGTCCTGGCCACTTTTCTCGTTCAGCAATGTCCAAGGCCAGCTGGATGGCTTTCACTTCTGCAAACTGACTCGATTCACCCTCCCCTTCAGCAGTTTCTGCATTTTGTCGTTGGGGACTCCATACTGCTGCCTTCCGTCTACGGTGCTTTCCCACAATGCGACAAGACCCATCAGTAAATAAGGCATATTGCTTTTCACTTTCTGACAGTTCATTATATGGTGGGGCCTCTTCAGCACGCATCACTCCTTCCACCTCTGGTGACCTTCCAGAATCTTTACCCTCTGGCCTGTCCATGATGACTTCTAGAATTCCCGGACGACTGGGAATTTTGAGCTATTTGAGCTCGTTGTGTAAATAATGCGGCCCACTTACTCCATGTAGCATCAGTTGCATGATGTGTAGAGGAGACCCTGCCTTTGAACATCCAGCCCAGCACGAGCAACCGGGGTGCCAGGAGGAGCTGTGCTTCAGTGCCAATCACTTCCGAAGCAGCTCGAACCCCTTCATAGGCTGTCAATATCTCTTTTTCAGTTGGGGTCTAGCTGGCCTCAGATCCTTTGTATCCCCGACTCCAAAAGCCGAGGGGTCGACCTCGAGTCTCCCCTGGAGCTTTCTGCCAGAGGCTCCAGGTAGGACCGTTCTCCCCAGCTGCGGTGTACAGTACATTTTTAACATCTGGCCCAGTCTGGACTGGTCCGAGGGCTACTGCACGAACTATCTCACGTTTAATTTGCTCAAAGGCTTGTTGTTGCTCAGGGCCCCATTTTAAATCATTTTTCTTCCGGGTCACATAATAGAGAGGGCTTACAATCAATCTGTAATTCGGGATGTGCATCCTCCAGAACCCCAGAGCACCCAAGAAAGCTTGTGTTTCTTTCCTCTTAGTTGGTGGAGACACTGCTGTTATCTTGTTGATCACATCTGTGGGCATGTGGCGACGTCCATCTTGCCATTTTATTCCCAAAAATTGAATCTCCTGTGCAGGTCCCTTGACCTTACTCCGTTTTATGGCAAAACCGGCTGTCAGCAGGATTTGGATTATTTTCCTCCCTTTCTCAAAGATTTCTTCTGCTGTATCACCCCACACAATGATGTCATCAATGTATTGCAGGTGTTCTGGAGCTTTCCCCTGTTCCAGTCTGGATCAGTCCATGGCAGATGGTAGGGCTGTGTTTCCACCCCTGGGGCAGTCGGTTCCAAGTGTACTGGATGCCCCTCCAAGTAAAAGCGAACTGTGGCCTGCACTCTGCTCCCAGAAAAATTGAGTAAAAAGCATTGGCAATATCAGTCGTGGCATACCACTTGGCTGCCTTTGACTCCAGTTCATACTGAAGCTCTAGCATGTCTGGTACGGCAGCACTCAAGGATGGTGTGACTTCTTTCAGGCCACGATAGTCTACTGTTAGTCTCCACTCTCCATTAGACTTTCGCACTGGCCATATGGGGCTATTAAAGGGTGAGTGGGTCCTACTGATCACTCCTTGACTCTCTAATCTACGGATCAGCTTATGGATGGGAATCAAGGAGTCTCGGTTGGTGCGATATTGCCGCCGGTGCACTATTGCCACCGGTGCACTGTTGCGGTCACGATTGGCACTTGTTGTTCTTCGACCTTCAGCAACCCCACAGCAGAAGGATCCTCTGAGAGACCAGGCAAGGTGGACAGCTGCTCCACTTCCTCTCTCTCCAAAGCAGCAATACCAAAAGCCCATCGGTACCCTTTTGGGTCTTTGAAGTACCCTCTTCTGAGGTAATCTATGCCAAGGATGCATGGAGCCTCTGGACCAGTCACAATGGGGTGTTTTTGCCATCCCCTCCCAGTCAGGCTGATTTCAGCCTCCAGTACAGTCAACTCTTGGCATCCTCCTGTCACTCCAGAAATAGAAATAGGTTCCACCCCTTGACAGCTTGATGGCATCAGAGTACACTGTGCACTGGTATCTACTAGAGCCTTATACTTCTGTGGGACTGATGTGCCACGCCATCTGATCCTTACAGTCCAATAAGTTCGATTGTCCCCTACCTCCACCTGGCTGGAGGCGGGGCCCCTCTAGCAGTCATCACATTGGTCACTCATGTCTTGTAGAGATGGATTATTCTTCTTTATCACAGGAGCTGAGGTAAAATCTGCTCTTCCACTCCATCTGGGAACCTGCTCACCAGAGCCTGAAGCCGCAGCCTTCATGGGGTGATCAGACTTGACCTTTGTACTCCTCTTCAATTCTCACACCCGTTCCTCCAAAACTGAAGTAGGCTTTCCATCCCACTCCATCATATCTTCTCCATGATCCTGCAGGTAAAACCATAGGGTGGTCCGTGGTATATAACTTCTAGATCTTCTCTCTCGAACAGTGGGACGCCTTCTGTTAATAGCTGAGACGTGTGTTGGTACACGTGAGGAGCTGGATAGATCATCTCTCAATTGTTGGAGGTTCTGGGACAGTTTTTCCACAGCTGAGATGATGGAAGGGGTGAGATTATCTTCAAACTCTCGGAGTTTATAAATCATTTCATCCACTGTTGGTGGTCTTATGTCACTCCAGGTTATTGTTGCCAATGAATGGGCATATGATTGGGGTGCATTTCGTATAAATTTCTGCCACATGGGTCATGTACATTCGACTTCATCTGGATCTATGGATATATCCCCAACATTCGGCTTGGTGATATTGATCATCTCTACAATGGCTGATTCCCTCAGAGACTGGATGCCCTTTTCTAGAGTAGTCCACTTGGCCAAACGACTCATAGAATCGTCCTTGTATGGAAACGTACTTTTCCTAGCTGCCAGGAGCCGCTTCCAAAGGCTGAGGGACTTTTTCTCTCTTGCAATTGCTTTGTCAATTCCCCCTTCCCTGGCAAGTGATCCCAGCTGTTTGGCTTCACTACCTTCTAGTTCACGACCGTCGGCCCCATTGTCCCAGCATCGGAGCAGCCAGGTGATGATGTGCTCCCCTGGCTGACGGGTAAAGTCTTTTCGCATATTCCGTAGCTCGGTTGAGGTCCGAGATCGAGAAGTCACCTCTTCCTTTTCTTCTTCTTCTTCATCATGTGGTAATAACTCCTGGTCAGATGCTGTCCCAGGTGGTGATGTTTCTTCATCTTGTTTCATCTTTCTTGCCTCTTCTTTGTTTTTCCTCTTGCGTACAGGGGCAACCGATATCGGTATGAGTTGGTCCTCTGATTTAGCTGCAGTGATTATTACTGTGGTTTAGGTAGCCACCGTACTTGTCACTGGGGTTTGAATAATGGCTGTACCTGTCGCTGGTGGTGATGTAGCTGCTGTACTTGGAGCTGGATTAACTGCGCTGTCCAGTACTTCGCCCTCAGATCCAGAGACGTTTTTTTCCTTTTGAAGATGCTGGACAGTGTTAAACAAGGCTCTGTAAGCATAGGCCAAGCCCCAGCACGTTGCCATGATTTGTCCATCTCTGTTGTGACCAGAATGATCACACACCTCCTTTAAATGTTTTACTAATTTTTCTGGATTTTGCATTTGTTCATTGGTGAAGTTCCAAAGCACTGGAGGGGCCCACTGGCCTAGATACTTGCCCATGCTATCCCACACACCCTGCCACTCATGACTGTCCAGCCTTGGGGAAAATCTCTCGGCCATCCTGGATTGTGGTCTAACCCCAGACATGGCCCACACCCCACTCTGCTTAGCTCTCCAGACCAGACAAAATGGTTGTGAGTACAACATATTCAGTATGTGTGCCAACACGATAATTCCCGTCACCACCAGCAGGCAGATCTCAAGGGTATCTAAAGGCCATTCAAATCCTTCAGAATTCTCAAATAGTGTTGTAAACGGCCTGGTGGGGGGGCTGGGAGCACAAAAGAATGTCTCCTTCACAGGCTGACTACCCGAGGAGGTGAAAAGAGACGTATAATTGCTAAGAACTTCCATTATATGCCTCCCAAAGTATAGAGTTGATGGCCACACTGGAAACACAAACTGGGTCAGTTTCATGATCACTGAGTCTATTGTATTAAAAATCTGTGCAATACATTATAACGTGACAAAAATCTTAACCCAAAACCCAGATCTGAAAAACGTTAAGATAAGAAGAACCAGCTGTAAGTAAAGTATCATACACTGAACCTGTGAGAACCAGAGCAACAACTTTGAGAGCCAGTAAATCAGCACTGTGACGAGTGGCTATTTTGTCTTTATCTCAACCCTTAAGTGCCCCACGTTGGGCGCCAAAACTGTCGTGCTTTAAGCTGTAAATTTCACTTCTCCCTCCTTTCCCGCCCCCCCCCCACTCCGATGGGGTGGGGGGAAATGGGGAGAAGAACCAAAAAAAATGTAACTCCCACGGGTTGAGATAATAACAGTCCAGTAACTAAGATACAATACAAATCACTACTGCCACCACCAATAACAATAATAATGACAAAGTAAATACAAAGGGAGAGGATACAACCGTTTCGCCGCCCGACCAAGCCGAGAGACTGCGCGCCGCTCCAGAGACCATGTTCCGCTCCCCAGCCTGCGTGCTGCGAGAGCCCCGCCCCCGAATCCCACCTCCTGGGCATGACTGTTGTGATATGGAATAACCTCATTGGTCAGCCCGGGTCAGGCGCCCTGTCTCCCCTCCCCCAGCTTTTCTCTCTTTCCTGGCGTAACATGAAACTCTGGGGGGGGCGGGGGGAGGGGGGGGGGGAAGGGGGGGAAAGCCGAACCCGTAACGCTGGGTTACTCTTGCTTCAGGGAAAGGCAAACTCACTTGTGGGATTGCTTTTGCTCAGGGACCCAGATATACTTGGTGGGTAATGAGGAAAGATGGGGAAATCTGATGTGTACCTCAAGGGGGTTTGATTTTAGGGGAAAACAGCCAATGAACTCAATTGTATTCTGTTCCCTGCTATGTAGCACTTTTATAGCCCACCAAGTAGATGTCTTTAGGTCACCAGTGTCTGGCCCTGAATTCCCTCTGACCATCATCCCAGCAAAGAATGAACTTTGATGAAGCCAGACGAGTTCTGTGGTGTTATCAGCAGGCAGCAATCCAACACTGCACACCGTCTCTCCTGCTCTGAAAGACTGTTACAAGAGATGGAGCCTGACATCATAGATCCAGATGAAGTCGAATGTACATGACCCATATGGTGGAAATTTACATGGAATGCACTGTCAATATATGCCCACTCATTGGCAGCAATAATCTGGAATGACATAGCACCACCAACAGTGGATGAAATGATTTGTCAACTCTGCGAGTTCGAAGACACTCTCACCCCTTCCATCATTTCAGCTGTGGAAAAACTGTCTCAGGAGTTCAAACAATTCAGAGATGATCTCAAAGAACTGTTGTGGTTTAAGCCCAACCGGCAACCCAGAACCATGCAGTCGCTCATTCCATCCCTCCCCTTCCCCCCCCCACTCCTGGAGGGATGGGGAGGAGAATCGAAAAAATGCAACTCCCACAGGTTGAGGTAAGAATAGTCCTGTAGCTAAGGTATAACACAAAACCACTGCTGCTACCACCAATAATAATAATGATAAGGGAAATAACAAGGGAAGAGAATACAACCGCTCACCACCCACCAACCGATACCCAGCCCGACCCGAGCAGTGATCTAGCCCTTCCAGATAACTGCCCCCAGTTTATATAGTGGGCATGATGTGCTGTGGTATGGAATACCTCTTTGGCCAGTTTGGGTCAGGTGTCCTGTTTCTGCTTCCTCCCGGCTTCCCCTCCTCCCTGGCAGAGCATGAGACTCAGAAAGTCCTTGGTCAGAGTAAACATTACTTAGCAACAACTAAAAACATTGGTGTTATCAGTGCTGTTCCCAGGCTGAAAATGAAAAGCACAGTACTGCACCAGCTACTAAGAAGGAGAAAAGTGACTACTATTCCTGAACCCAGGACACTGTGCTACAGCAAAGGGAGGTGCAATGAGCTGTCAGTCCTCTGCTGTGTGCTCTTGCCAGCTCTTTCAGTGCATTTAAACCTGAGGTAGACGCTTAAGTTTTTTTTAAACACTGTAGCTGGTAATTTCAGAAAACTGTACCCTATTAGTGAAGTAAGATGAACATTTTCCTTGCAAAACATTGGTGTAAGTTAATAGAAGGATGCTGAGAGGAGAATGCTGGGGGTTTGCTGGGCTGTCATTAACAGTTCTGTGAGCAGGGCAGTGCTGGCAGAAGCAGGCAGTTCAGTAGTTATTAGTGGGCATTTAGCTTGGAACCCCTTTCCCTTAAAGAATGCGTACAAGCAGATGTAGAAGGAGGTGCAGTACCCTACCAAAACAGCTTTTTTTTTTTTTTTCTAGGTTAAAGAAGAAATTCAATTTAGAAATTAATATGATTTAATACATACTGGAGTGTAATAAGACTGTACTGGGAAATGTTACTAATGTTTGCTTCTTAAAGTCTCTGACTTTTCTGTATTTTATTAGCACACTTCACACAAAACTGTATTATTGGTATAATCTGTGGGTCATTATCTAGAGAGATAGCTAGCACTGAGCATTGTCCTCCTTCCCTTGCCTTTCCAAAAGAAGCCCTTGTAGCCACCACTGCCACTTGTCAGAGTCAGACAAATGACAGCTTGGAGAGGCTGCAGCAGCCATAGCCCTAGGAATGCATGAGGAGGTAGCAATGTAGTTTTCATGGTTCAAGGGTAGCCTTATCCTACTGTTCTTCATTACAGTACAGTAATTCATTACCACAGTGAGATCAATTTTATTAAGTTGTAAGTGTTAAGAGGCCACCACCATTAACTACATGCTGTATCAAATAATTTTTTTTATATTATGGTTGCTTTTATCTCTTGTTGAGGGAAGTCAGGATCTGATGCACAGATCTCTCCAGCCTGTGAGGAGCATTGTGTGGCAATTGAGTGTCAATGGGATTGGATGGCAGCCTGTGCTTCACTCACTCTGCTGTTGTGTAGTCATCCTGTGAAATTTGATGTTACACGAATATGCTATGGTGTTTCATGCATTACCCTCTCTGGCTCTTTGTATTTCAGCTAGGCACAATTTTTTCTTTTCCCCCATGTGGTTTGACAGGGCGTGAAATACCTATGCTGCACTGCATGATTGAGCACCAAACCTGCTTGTTTCTGATGCACATAGCAATGTTTCAATGTGCGGAATGAGCTGCCTTTGATACCTGTCCTAGGGCTGGGCTGTGATCTGTACTCTCTGACCTGGTTTGCTTGGCTAGGGCAGGTTTTTAGCTGCTTTGCATGGCTATGGTTGCAGTGGTTACAGTGGCTCACATTAGGGCCCTGGCCCACTGAGAGGTAGCACACGAGCATCCAAGCATGCTAGTGTTCAAGATGCAAGTGTTTAAAAAAGACAATTTTTGCAATGTTGAAGAGCCAGAGAGTAGCGGTACCCAGCAAATAAAGGTCTTTTCATCCTGTGGGGAGATTTCAGCTGTGGTTTGCTTGTGTTTTAATTACTGAAACACTAGTGGCTGTTGTGGTTTAAGCCCAGCCAGTAACTCAGAACCATGCAGCTGCTTGCTGGCTCCCCACCTTCTTCCCCCCTCCCCCGGCTTACGGAGGGATGGGGAGGAGAATCAAAAGAATGTATCTCCCAGGGGTTGAGATAAGAACAGTCCAGTAGCTAAGGTATAATACAAAACCACTACTGCTACCACCAATAACAATAATGATAAGGGAAATAACAAGGGGAGAGAATATAAAACTAAAAGGGGAAAAGGAAAACAATAAACAGAAACGATGCACAGCACAGTTGCTCACCACCCACCAACTGATACCCAGCCTGACCAGAGCAGCAATCTGGGCCTTCCGAGTAGCTCCTCCCAGTTTCTATACTGGGTATGACATGATGTGGTATGGAATATCCCTTTGTCTAGTTTGGGTCAGGTGTCCTGTCTCTGCCTCCTCCTGACTTTTTGTGCCCCTCCTTACTGGCAGAGCATGAGAGACTGAAAAGTCCTTGATCGGAGTAAGCATTACTTAGCAAAAATGCAAAACATTGGTGTGTTATCAGCATTGTTCTTGGACTAAAGCCGAAAAGACAGACCTGCACCAGCTGCTAAGAAGGAGAAAAGTAACTGCTGCAGCTGAACCCAGGACAGCAAAACATTTACTAAGGAACATTTAGATTAGACTTTTCCTTTAAGTCATTTGTTTCTTTTATTCTTACTTCCTAATTATAGAAGAAATTTCCTTTACATTTTTTTTTGTCAGGGAGCTGAGTGGCTGTCCTGTGGCTGTGGGGCAGGAAGGCTGCACCCCTGGGTAGGTGACTGGGGCTCTGCCAGTCCAGAGTGCCAGGAGGTTGGAATTGCTGGAATTCCAGCAAATGTTGGAATTCCTCCAGCAATTTGGTTTTACTTCTTCATTGCCATTTACTTTCACCACTTGTCCTGCATATCTGGAAAATTTCTAGGAATTATTGTAGCCCTTTGTGAGACCTTTTATTATTTTTGCTTTAGACCAAGGCAGAGTAATGAAGAGATGACTCTTTCCCATTCTTCATTTTATCTTTTGCCTTCTGGCTCTCAGACCTTGTCAGTGTGCATGCATGTGTGCGTACATGCTTATGTAATTGTCATGGGTTCAGCACTAGCAGTCATTTTTCTCCTTCTTGGTAGCTGGTGCAGCGCTGTGTGTTTGATTTTGGGCCTGGGAGCAGTGCTGATAACACCAGTGTTTTCAGTTACTGCTTGGTAGTGTTTTGGTCTGGCCAAGGACTTCCTGAGTCTCATGCTATGCCAGGGAGGAGGGGAGCTGGGAGGAAGCAGAGACAGGACACGTGACCCAAACTGACCAAAGAGGTTCTTCCATACCATAGCACGTCATGTCCGGAATGTGAAACCGGAGAGCAGAGACCCGGAAGGGTGTGGTGGTGCACTGGGGGGGGGTTCTCTGCTGGGGGGTGCACTGTCTGGGTTGGGCTTGGTGAGCAGTTTTATTATCTTTCATTCTGGTGGTGGGCGGGAGCTATGTGCCCAAGGTGCTGTGCTGCCTTTGCAGATTCCTCACAGGTCAGTAGCTGTGCTTATTGTTATTTTATTTTCATTTTTAGCAATCTGTTGGGACCGGTCTTGTTCAACATGTGTCGGTGACATAGGCAATGGGATTGAATGCAACCTCAGCAAGTTTGCTGACGACACCAAGCTGTTTGATTTGGTTGAAATGTTGGAGGGAAGGAAGGAATGCCATCCAGAGGGACCTTGACACACTTGAGAGGTGGGCTGATGCCAACCTGATGAAGTTTAACCATGACAAGTGCACTTGTCAAGACTTTTCTGAGCCTCATGCTATGCCAGGGAGGAGGGGAGCCGGGAGGAGGCAGAGACAGGACACCTGACCCAAACTGACCAAAGAGGTTCTTCCATACCACAGCACGTCATGTCCAGGATGTGAACATGGAGGGCAGAGACCCGGAAGGGTGTGGTGGTGGACTGCGGGTGCACTGGCTGGGTTGGGTTTGGTGAGCAGTTTTATTCTCTTTCTTTGTATTTCTCTTGTATTATTACTGGTGGTAGCAGCAGTGGTTTGTGTTATACCTTAGTTACTAAACTGTTCTTATCTCAACCTGTGCAAGTTGAATTCTTTTGATTCTCCTCCCCATCCCCCCGGGACTGGGGGAAGAAGGAGGGGGAGTGAGTGAGTGAGCAAGCGACTTTCGTGAGTTTTAGAGACTTAAACCACGACAGGCTCAGTGTCCAGTTGGAGACCAAGTGCTAGTGATGTCCCTCATGGATCGGCATTGAGACCAGTCTCGTTTAAAATCTTTGTCGGTGGCATGGACAGTGGGATTGAGTGCACCTTCAGCAAGCTTGCCGATGACACCAAGCTGTGTGGTTTGGTTGATATGGTGGAGGGAAGGAATGCCATCCAGAGGGACCTTGACATGCTTGAGAGGTGGGCTTATGCCAACCTGCTGAAGTTTAACCATGCCAAGTGCAAGGTGCTACACGTGGGTCAGAGCAATCCCAGGCACAGCTACAGGTTGGGCAGAGAAGAGATTCAGAGCAGCCCTGCAGAGAAGGACTTGGGGGTGTTGGTCGATGAGAAAATGAATGTGAGCCTGATTTAGTGTGTGCTTGCAGCCCAGAAAGCCAACCGTATCCTGGGCTTGACGAAAAGAAGCATGGCTAGCAGGTCAAAGGAGGTGATCCTGCCCCTCTACTCTGCTCTCGTGAGACCTCACTTGGAGTATTGTGTGCAGTTCTGGTGTCCTCAGCATAAAAAGGACATGGAACTGTTGGAACAAGTCCAGAGGAGGGCCACGAGGATGATCAGGGGACTGGAGCACCTCCCGTATGAAGACAAGCTGAGAAAGTTGGGGCTGTTCAGCCTGGAGAAGAGAAGGCTGTGTGGAGACCTCAGAGCAGCCTTCCAGTATCTGAAGGGGGCCTATAGGGATGCTGAGGAGGGACTCTTCATTAGGGACTGTAGTGATAGGACAAGGGGTAACAGGTTCAAACTTCAACAGGGGATGTTGAGGTTGAATATAAGGAGGAAGTTCTTTACTGTGAGGGTGGTGAGGCACTGTAATGGGTTGCCCAAAGAAGTTGTGAATGCTCCATTGCTGGCGGTGTTCAAGGCCAGGCTGGATGGAGTCTTGGGTGACATGGTTTAGTGTGAGGTGTCCCTTCCCATGTCAGGGGGGTTGGAACTAGATGATCTTAAGGTCCTTTCCAATCCTAAGTATTCTCTGATTCGATGTCTTTCTGTTTGGTAAAGGAGTAGCAGAAAGCAAGCCAGAATCATGTGGGGGTTTTATTTGCAATACATTTTTATTTAAGGAAAAGTCTATAAAGCATGAGCTTTGTGTCCCGGGTTCAGCAGTGGCAATCATTTTTCTCCTTTGTAGCTGGTGCAGCGCTGTGTTTTTGATTTTGGGCCTGGGAAGAGCGCTGATAACACCAGTGTTTTCAGTTACTGCTTGGTAATGTTTTGGTCTGACCAAGGACTTTCTGAGCCTCATGCTCTGCTAGGGAAGGGGAAAAGCCATGAGGAAGCAGAGACAGGACACTTGACCCAAACTGACCAAAGAGGTTATTCCATACCATAGCACGTCATGTCCAGGATGTGAAAATGGAGAGCAGAGACCTGGAAGGGTGTGGTGGTGCACTGGGGGGGGGGTTTGCTGCTGGGGGGTGCACTGTCTGGGTCGGGCTTGGTGAGCAGTTGTATTCTCTTTCCTTGTATTTCTCTTGTATTATTACTGGTGGTAGCAGTAATGATTTGTGTTATACCTTAGTTACTAAACTGTTCTTATCTCAGCCTGTGGGAGTTGCATTCTTTTGAATTCTCCTCTCCATCCCCCTGGGACTGGGGGAAGAAAGAGAGGAGAGTGAGTGAGAAGTCTTCGTGGGTGAGGGGCTTAAACTAAGACACTTTGCCGAACAGCAGCTTATTGAATAAACATAGATCAGATGATGACTCACAATATGGAGTGCTTAATGAATGATACTTTTTATAACCTAATTCTTAAATTTTTTTCTGCTGTGTAAGTGGCATATCTGATTTTTTGAGTTGAACATTATATCTAGCCCTTAATTGAAATTTTGTAGGAGAAATATATGCATTATTTAAAGGAACCTGAAAATGTGCAGTTCAGTTATTTGCTAAGAAGGATGCTGTGATACAGCACGAACAGGCATTGTTTTTCAGTGGTTTCATTGCAATTCAAAGGGTATATCTTGTTACAAGTTCTCCATGGAAAGCTGCACAGTGTTTTTCACCAGGTGATTTATGTTATCATGCGCAGTAGAGAAGGTGGTATAAATTGTGCTCTGACTGGATATTAGTTGCAGAGTGCTAATGTGTTTGTCTGAATTGCAGTGCTTGTGGTAACCAATTTTCATCTTCAATAAATTTTGTTTTTCAGCTGTGTTTCATGTTCTCAGAATTGGTTGTCCTTGATTTTTTTGGCTCTGTTCTAATTTTAGAAACAGTTAATCTCTCTGTTTGCTGGTGTTTCCTTAACGGCTTAAAACCCAAATACATCCTGAACCAACAAGGTTTTATCTCCCTCCTGCCTGGCTGTGGGCAGCTCCCAGGCTCTCAGGATCATCCAGTGCATGGTGCAGGAGGATCTCTTCCATAGAAGAGCATGTGGTTCCATCTCACTTTGCTGGATGACTTCTCAAATGTTCCTGTCTTACCAGCGGGGTGTATTCAGTATGTGAATGCTTGTGGGGCAGGTGAAATGGTGTGGTTGTAGTGCTTGCAGATGTGTTGCCCAGGTTGGTGGAATATGTGTGTGTAAGAGGCACAGGCACCTCCATTTGAGCTGGTCACCAAAGCCCAGTCAGCATGGCCAGCATTTCTAGTGGATGCCTTCACTGCTGAAAGGGCAGAAGGGATTTAGAAGGGCTTTCTCACCTCTGCTGCCTCTCTGGAGAGCTGCAGCACTGCATGGAGCCATTGAGCATGACTGGCTTCAGGCATGTCTAGGCATCCACTATGGCCAAGGGGGTGTTCTGGAGTTGCAAGGATGTGGCTGCAAGCCCATCCCTCATGAGAGACCACTGAGTGCATGCAGAGGGCACTGGCTGTGGCTGGCTGCCCCTGTCTCCCACCCCACTGCCAGCAGACAGGCAGCTTCTCTGTGTGTGGACCTGCCACCTCATGACCCCAGCATGTCCGGCCCCTGCACCAGGGTGGTTCTGGAGCTGCCAGACAGCTCATTCTGCCTGAACACTAATGTGCATGAAAACTTATAGGGTTTTTTTGGCAAACACATTTGTGCTAGCCCACACTCTAGTCACAGATGAAGATAAAGAATATCTGAGAGACTTGAAGGTCAGATGTGATGCTGTAGGCTCCTGGCTAGGCTAGCATAATGCAAGGTTCATCTGCCCAGCAAAGTGCCTCTCGTTAGTTCAGGGATCTCTCACATCCTGGGTATACGTGTGCTTTGGGGGTCTTCAGCTAGAGCTTTTTTTTTTCTTTCTACTAATATTGGGGCTTGGAGGTAGCGAGGAGAGGAGAGCATTGAGAATTAAAATTCAGCACATACCTTTTCTTTGTGGGCTTTAATTAATCTTGCCAATTTTTAAAGCTTTGAAAATCTGGTTAAGTGATAAAACACTAACAACTTTATGTGACAGAGAGTTAGAGGCTCCCGCAATACACCCACCAGAGAAGATGAGGAGAGAGTGTTTGCAGGATTTGCACTAAGCAGCAAGGAATATATTTGAGAATTGTTGCACTGCATGATATAAAAAGCACATTAATATAATGAAAGGTGTCGGGAATAATGTGAAATTTGCTGTAATTAAATGTATCTTAATAAGTGCAACATCCTTCTTAAAGCTCTTATTTTTCAGACCTTTCAAACTTAAAAGATGTTCTTGCTGTTAGCAGGTGGCCTGGGAGGAGAGCTGGAGAGCAAAGCAAAGGACAGCCAGGCCCTGGAAGAGAGGAACAGTGTGATGAGACAGGAAGAGAGAAATGAGGAAGATGAAGACATGGAGGATGAGTCAGTTCACACCTGCGATAACTGTCAGCAGGATTTCGATTCACTGGCAGACCTGACTGAACACAGGCCACACAACTGTCCTGGAGGTAAAATGTTGTGGGTTTTATAATGCTAAAAGTTTCAGTCAGGGTATTTTTCCCTCTCCAAATGTAGGAAGATTTAAAAAGTTAAATGACTGAAGTGTGCAAAACTCCCAGGAAGAAAGGCCTCTGAACCCCATAAAAGAACATGACGATTTCTGAGATTAAAATTCATAGTGCGAGTTTTATAACTCCACCCTAAAAATGCACCGTTCTCTCTAGGTTATTATTACATTGACTTTTGAATTTTATGGGAGTGAGGATGATATCAGCCTACGCTGATCTTGATTTTACTTTCTGTAAAGTATGACCAAGCTCAGAGCATTGGTGTGAAGAATTGCAACATATCTTGCTTTTACACGGCTGCCTTTCCACGGCCGGCGGTAGCAGCACATTTTCTGCAGAGCATGCTAAGCCAATTTACAGGGGTAGTAAAAAGCTTTGCAGATTTTACCAAAGATTAAATAAAATCTTAGAAGGGGGAGTACAGGATATATTCATATGTATTTAGATCAGAGATTGTTACTCTTCACCTTCCTGGAATTGAGTACTCTGCCATCAGTTTTTCTTTTGCACTCATCGACAGTATTTTTAGGCCGTTACTGTTCTGGCTGAGGGGCAGGTCTGCAGGTGGAGGGCAGGAGGGTTAGTTTCTCCTCTGGTGCAGCAATATCCCATCATCTTTCCCGTGAGTGCATATTCTTCCCTGGCCACTTAATTTGTTTGTTAATTAGTCCATGTTTTCTGCTATTCTTTTTGGGCATAAGGAAAATGATGCTCAACCAAGAAAAAATACAGGGAACAGAGTACAAGAAGGGAGGAAGGGTCAAGCAGGGGCTTTGGCTCAGTCTGACTCCCACCCTGAGATCATCCTTCCCTGTCTCACTCTGGTCTGCAGAGGAGAGGACCCCTTACTCTCACTCCTGTCTGCTTGCTGGCTGGGAGGACAGAGGGAGGCTGGGGCTTTTCCCCAGCCTGCAGGTGGATAGAGATTGCACTCCTATGCCTGCCCCCAGGGCTCCTTGCTCTACACTCTTGTTTAAACCCTACATGGGTTTGCAAATTTGAAAATGTGTAGAATTGAAAGGAAACTTCTTGCAGGGCAATTCATTGGTCCGTTGACAACCATGGCATTGTCATGCATACTCTACGGGGCAGTAAGCAAGAAAATGCCACCAAGTAGAAAAATCCTTGTTTTGCAAACTGAAAAGTGAAGTGCGCAGCCTGTGTAGATATTGGTCCTTTCCAAAGGAGCAGTTGCAGGGACAAATCCTTCCTGATGCCACCCCACATAGGGAGCAGGACAGGCAGGATACCACCAGGGAAGGGGGTGGCCATGCAGATGCAGGGCGTGTCTCCAGCAGCTGTCCCTGGGAGGCCGCTGCTCCGTCACTGCCCTGTCTCCTAAGTTGCGGTGGTACAGCTGCTCATGGTGCTGGGGGCGAGCCACACTGAAAGAAAAGCTGGTTTTACCCCACATGTCTGCTTGGGGCTGGTTCAATAAGTGATGCCCCAAACAGCTGTAATGGCACAACTGCAGGAAGGGAGCAGCCACTGCTGGTGGGGACTCAAGTGGAGGAATGTAAGGTTGTGACTAGTGACCAACAGCACTATGAAAAGAAGCAAGTTTTTTTGTAGAGATTCTGTTTGCATCAATACAGTCAGTGTTTTCACACCTCAGCTTTTAGTTATCCACAATGTAATGTTCTGTTAGCGTGACTAAGAAAAATACCGAATCATAGAATGGTTTGGGTTGGAAAGGACCTTAAGATCATCAAGTTTCAACCCTCCTGCCATGGGCAAGGACACCTCAGACTAAATCATGTCACCCAAGACTGTCCAAACTGGCCTTGAACACTGCCAAGGATGGAGCATTCTCAACTTCCCTGGGCAACCCATTCCAGTGCCTCAGCACCCTCACAGTAAAGAACTTCTTCCTTATATTCAAACTCAACATCCCCTGTTTAAATTTGAACCCATTACCTCATGTCCTATCACTACAGTTCCTAATGAAGAGTCCCTCCGCAGCATCCCTATAGGCCCCCTTCAGATATTGGAAGGCTGCTATGAGGTCTCCACGCAGCCTTCTCTTCTCCAGGCTGAACAGCCCCAACTTTCTCAGCCTGTCTTCATACGGGAGGTGCTCCAGTCCCCTGATCATCCTCGTGGCCCTCCTCTGGACTTGTTCCAACAGTTCCATGTCCTTTTTATGCTGAGGACACCAGAACTGCACACAATATTCCAAGCAGAGCCTCACAACAGAAGAGTAGAGGGGCAGGATCACCTCTTTGGCCCGCTGGTCTTGCTTCTTTTGATGCAACCCAGGACGTGTTTGGCTTTCTGGGCTGCGAGCACACACTGAATCTGGCTCATGTTTTGTTTCTCATAAACCATGTCATGGTTTAATCCCATCCAGTACCTCAGAAACATGCAGCCACTCACTTACTCCCCACCCTTCTTCATCCCCCGCTCCCGGTGGGATGGGGAGGAGAATCGAAAAAATGTAAATCCCAAAGGTTGAGATAAGAACAGTCGAGTAACTAAGGTATAATACAAAACCACTACTGCTACCACCAATAATAATAATGATGCAGGAAATAACAAGGGGAGAGAATACAATTGCTCACCACCTGCTGACCGATACCCAGCCCGACCCGAGCAATGATCTGGGCCTTCTGAGTAACTCCCCCAAGTTTATATACTGGGCATAATATGATGTGGTATGGAATACCTCTTTGGCTAGTTTGGGTCAGGTGTCCTGTCTCTGCTTCCTCATGGCTTCCTGTGCCTCTCTTCACTGGCAGAGCATGAGACTGAGAAAGCCCTTGATCGCAGTAAACATTACTTAGCAAGAACTGAAAACATTGGTGTTACCAGCACTGTTCTCAGACTGAAACTGAAAACACAGCACTGCACCAGCTACTAAGAAAGAGAAAAATGACTGCTACTGCTTGTCATGGGTTCAGCAGCAGCAGTCATTTTTCTCCTTCTTGGTAGCTGGTGCAGCGCTGTGTTTTTGATTTTTGGCCTGGGAACAGCGCTGATAACACCAGTGTTTTCAGTTACTGCTTGGTAATGTTTTGGTCTGACCAAGGACTTCCTGAGCCTCATGCTCTGCCAGAGAGGTGGGGAAGCCGGGAGGAGTCAGATACAGGACACCTGACCCAAACTGACCAAAGAGGTTATTCCATACCACAGCACGTCATGTCCAAGATGTGAACACGGAGGGCAGAGACCCGGAAGGGTGTGGTGGTGGACTGGGGGTTTTGCTGTTGGGGGTGCACTGGCTGGGTCGGGCTTGGTGAGCAGTTGTATTCTCTTTCCTTGTATTTCTCTTGTATTATTATTGATGGTAGCAGTAGTGATTTGTGTTAAACTTTAGTTACTAAACTGTTCTTATATCAACCTGTGCAAGTTGCATTCTTTTGATTCTCCTCCCCATTCCCCGGGACTGGGGGAAGAAAGAGATTCAAGTGAGTGAGTGAGAAAACTGCGTGGGTGGGGGACTTAAACCGCGACACACTCCTTCTGGGAAATTGCTCACCAGAGACTGGAGCATCAACTTTCATGGAGGATTATCCTTGCCTGTTGTTCTCCAATTAATGCACCCGTTCCTCCAGAACTGAGGTAGGTTTTCCATCCCACTTTCTCATGTCTTCTCGGTGATCCTGCAAGTAAAACCATAGGGTGGCCCGTGGCCTGTACCTCCTTTATCTTCTCTATCGGACAGTAAGGCACCTTCTGTTATTACCTGAGAAATGGGTTGGTACACGTGAGGAGCTGTATAGATCAGATAGATCGTCTCCCAATTGTTTGAGCTCCTGGGACAATTTTTCCACAGCTGAAATGAAGGAAGGGGTGAGATTGTCTTCGAACTCTCAGAGTTGACAATTCACTTCCTCCACTGTTGGTGTTGCTGCTCATTATAGAATCATAGAATCATAGAATAGTTAGGGTTGGAAAGGACCTTAAGATCATCTAGTTCCAACCCCCCCGACATGGGCAGGGACACCTCACACTAAACCATGTCACCCAAGGCTCTGTCCAACCTGTCCAACTTCCCTGGGCAACCCATTACAGTGCCTCACCACCCTTACAGTAAAGAATTTCTTCCTCATATCCAATCTAAACTTCCCCTGTTTAAGTTTGAACCCACTACCCCTTGTCCTATCACTACAGTCCCTAATGAAGAGTCCCTCCCCAGCATCCCTATAGGCCCCCTTCAGATATTGGAAGGCTGCTATGAGGTCTCCACACAGCCTTCTCTTCTCCAGGCTGAACAGCCCAACTTTCTCAGCCTATCTTCATACGGGAGGCGCTCCAGTCCCCTGATCATCCTTGTGGCCCTCCTCTGGACTTGTTCCAACAGTTCCATGTCCTTTTTATGTTGAGGACACCAGAACTGCACACAATACTCCAAGTGAGGTCTCACAAGAGCAGAGTAGAGGGGCAGGATCACCTCCTTTGACCTGCTGATCACACTCCTTTTCATGCAGCCCAGGATACGGTTGGCTTTCTGGGCTGCGAGCGCGCACTGCTGGCTCATGTTCATTTTCTCATCGACCAACACCCCCAAGTCCTTCTCTGCAGGGCTGCTCTGAATCTCTTCTCTGCCCAACCTGTAGCTGTGCCTGAGATTGCTCCAACCCAGGTGTACGACCTTGCACTTGTCATGGTTGAACTTCATCAGGTTGGCATCAGCCCACCTCAAAAGCATGTCAAGGTCCCTCTGGATGGCATTCCTTCCCTCCTCCATATCAACCAAACCACACAGATTGGTGTCATCAGCAAACTTGCTGAAGGTGCACTCAATCCCACTGTCCATGTCGCCAACAAAGATGTTGAACAAGACCAGTCCCAACACCGATTCCTGAGGGACGCCACTTGTTACTGGTCTCCAGCTAGACATTGAGCCATTGACCACAACTCTTTGCATGCGGCCATCCAGCCAGGTCTTTATCCACCGAGTGGTCCATCTTTCAAATTGATGTCTCTCCAATTTAGAGACAAGGATGTCATGTGGGACAGTGTCGAACGCTTTGAACAAGTCCAGGTAGATGATGTCAGCTGCTCTACCCCTGTCCATCAGTTCTGTAGCCCCATCATAGAAGGCTACCAAATTGGTCAGGCAGGATTTTTCCTTAGTGAAGCCATGCTGGCTCTCACCAACCACCTTGTTGTTTTTTATGTGCCTTCCAGGAGAATCTGCTCCAAGATTTTGCCAGGCACAGAGGTGAGAGTGACTGGTCTGTAGTTCCCCGGCTCATCCATTTTCCCCTTCTTGGAAATGGGGGTCATATTTCCCTTTTTCCAGTCATCGGGAACTTCACCTGACTGCCATGATTTTTCAAATATGATGGACAGTGGCTTAGCAACTTCATTCGCCAGCTCCTTCAGGACCCGTGGATGGATTTCATCAGGTCCCATGAACTTGTGCACGTTCAGGTTCTTAAGATGATCTGGAACCAAATCCTCTCCTACAGTGTGCTGTAGAAAAGAACTGTCGTGGTTTAAGCCTCACCCAGGCTAATAACTCACGAAGTCGCTCACCCACTCACTTTCCTCTCTTTCTTCCCCCAGTCCCAGGGGGATGGGGAGGAGAATCAAAAGAATGCAACTCACACAGGTTGAGATAAGAACAGTTTAGTAACTAAGGTATAACGCAAATCACTACTGCTACCACCAATAATAATAATGACAGGAGAAGTAAAAACAAAGAGAATACAACTGCTCACCAAGGCTGACCCAGACAGTGCACCCCCCAGCAGGGAACCCCCCACTGCACCACCACACCCTCCCGGGTCTCTGCTCTCCGGTTTCACATTCTGGTCATGACGTGCTGTGGTATGGAATAACCTCTTTGGTCAGTTTGGGTCAGGTGTCCTGTCTCTGCTTCCTCCCGGCTCCCCTCCTCCCTGGCATAGCATGAGGCTCAGAAAGTCCTTGGCCAGACCAAAACATTACCAAGCAGTAACTGAAAACACTGGTGTTATCAGTGCTGTTCCCAGGCCCAAAATCAAAAACACGGCGCTGCACCAGCTACCAAGAAGGAGAAAAAATGACTGCTGCTGCTGAACCCATGACGGTATCCACCCCTTATTCCATACCATTCCCATCATGCTCAGATCCCTCATTTTCAATATACCATCACATGTGTATATATGCATACACACACACACAGAAAGGGAGAGAGAGATCATCCCTTAGTGCATGGATCAATCCCTATAAAACTGCTGAGTCCATTCGGTCCGTGATGTCAAGCTCCATCTCCTGCAACAGTCTTTCAGAGCATGAGAGGCTGTGTGAAGTGTTCACACTCGTGAATAACCTGGGCAATAGTGTCCATTGCTAAGTCCACCCCTTGATCATAAGTCCACCCCTCAATCATGACTCCATCTGTATGCTGCATCTCTGCCCTGATGGCCTGAGGTGTTATAGGCCCACCAGGCTCAGAATAATTCACCCTTATCTTGCCAATCTAAGTCCATCTGAGCTATTTCATTTTAGCCGCTTTTCACTGTGGACTCCATACAGCTGCCTTCCATCTCCGACGCTTCCAAAGCACTGGAGGGGCCCAGTGGACTAGATACTCGCACTCACCCACACTGTCCCACACACCCTGCCACTCATGACTGTCCATCCTTGGGGAAAATCTCTTGGTCATCCTAGATAGTAGTCTGACCCCAGACAAGACCCACACCCCACTCTGCTTAACTCTCGGGACCAGACAGAATAGTTGTGGGTAAAACACACTCTGTATGCATGCCAACATGGTGATCCCCATCACAATCAGCAGGCAGGTCCCAAGGGCACTTAAAGGCCATTCAAACCCTTTAGAACTCTCAAATGAGGCTGCTGTACTTGTCCCTGGGGCGGGTGTAGCTGCAGTGCTTGCCGGCTCTCTCACCACCAGCTGCTCTTTGCCTGAGCCCAGAGCTTCCTCCTCTGCCTTGCTGGGAAGTGCCCCGTGGTCTCCTTCATCCTGCTGGGGCTCGGGCTCGCAGGGTTCTGTGGGCTGCTGCTGGGGAATGCTCTCGGACGCATCGGGGCCGGGCACCGCCGCCGCCTGCCAATCCCCCCCTCTCGGTAGCCGTAGGGCTCGGCTCCGGCTCGGGCTCGGGGCTCGGCTTCTCTGCTGTCTCCTCCGGCTGGTCGGTAGCCGCCTCCTCCCGCGGCTCGGCAGTTGCCGGGCTGGGCTCGGTGGGGGGCTCAGCTCCTCTGCCGCCCATTTCCCGGCCTCTTGCTCCCCCGGGGCCGTTCTCCCGGAATGTTTTAGCCTTCATTCTCACAGTCCCTTCATCTGCCTTCCAAGACTTGGGTGTTGTGGACAGAGCATTTGCCAGTGAAGACTCAGGCAAAAAAGTCATTAAGAACCTCAGCCTTCTCCAAATCCACGGTAGCCAGATCTCCTGATGGTTTCTGGAGAGGGCCCATGTTGTCCGTAGTCTGTCTTTTATTTGCAATGTACCTATAGAATCCCTTGCTGTTATCTTTCACATCCCTAGCCAAGTTTAATTCTAAGTGGGCCTTAGCTTTCCTAACCTGGTCCCTAGCTTCACGAACAACATCCCTGTATTCTTCCCAGGCCGCTTGTCCTTGCTTCCACCTTTTATAAGCCTCTTTTTTCCTTCAAATTTTCCTCAGCAGCTCCTTATCCACCCATGGAGGTCTCCTGGCCCTCCTGCAGCACTTCCTTCTACTTGGGATGTATCACTCCTGAGCTTGTAGCAGGTGATCCTTGAATATCAACCAACAGTCCTGTGCCCCCCTGCCCTCTAGGGCTATATCCCATGGAATCTTACTGAACAGGTTCCTGAAGAGGCCAAAGTCTGCTCTCTTGAAGTGCAGGGCAGTGAGCTTGCTGCATGCTCTTCTCACTGTCCTGAGGATCTCAAACTCGACCATCTCATGATTACTGCAACCACGGCTGCCCTGGTCACATTTCCAGCCAGCCCTTCCCTGTTGGTGAGGACGAGGTCAAGCATGGCACCTCTCCTTGTTGGCTCCTCTATTACTTGCAGAAGAATGTTGTCTTCCACACAATCGAGGAACTTCCTGGATTGCTTGTGCTGGGCTGTACCATCCCTCCTACAGATATCAGGGTGGTTGAAGTCCCCCATGAGGACAAGGGCCTGTGAGCATGAGGCTGTTCCTATCTGTCTATAGAGCACTTTGTCCACAGAGTCTTCTTGATCAGGCAGTCTGTAACAGATCCCCACAGTAATGTCCCCCATAGCTGTTCTCCCTTTAACCCTGACCCACAAACTCTCTGTTGACTGCTTTCCTGTCCCCTGACAGAGTTCCATACTCTCCAGCCTATCCCTACCATAAATAGCAACTCCTTCTCCACATCTGCCTGGCCTGTCTTTTCTAAAGAGCCTGTAACCTTCCATTACAACACTCCAGTCATAGGAGCTATCCCACCATGTTTTTGTGATTTCTATTATATTATATCCCCCTAGACATGCACACATCACTAATTCCTTTTGTTTGTTACCCATTCTACGGGTGTTTGTATAGAGGCATCTGAGCTGAGCTCCAGATGAAGCCGGCTCATTGGCTACAGCGGCTGGAATATCTCTACATTGCTCCTAGCCTTTATTATAGGTGCTGGCAACTGACTGGGAGTGTTGGGATGGAATGATGCCCCCCTCTCCCAACACGTCTAGTTTAAAGCTATCTTGTCCAGCCTGGCAAGGCTCCTACCAAAACCGCTCTTCCCCTTCGTTGTCAGACCAGCTCTACCAGCCTCCAGTAGACCTGGCCTCCCAAATTGAGTCCCATGTTCTAGATATCCAAACCCTGGACTATGGCACCGTTGTTCTAACCATTTATTAACCTGGCCAATCCTCCTAGCATTTTTAAGGTCCTGCCCTGTATCCTGGAAAATTGAAAAAAAGACAGTCTGAGCTCCAGAGCCCCTAACCACCTCTCCCAGCGCTCTGTAGTCCTTTTTTATATTCTCCAGGCTACTGCTATCTATATCAGTAGCACCCACATGGATGACTAGAAGTGGGTAACATTTGGCATGTCAGGAGGGCCCTTAAATAAAACCTATATTCATTTCTTCAGGATTGCCTGTGACTGGAAATTAAGTCACCAGGAGAAAGTGGAGAAAAGGACCAAAGGTTTACAAATGTTTAAGCCTCATCTGACTTTCATATCAATGTCTGAGGCTAGAAAATATGGCAAGAAATAGTTTAGATATGCCAGGTGAGGTGGAAAGGTTTTATTCCTCCTTCAGTCTCTTGGGTAAACTGTATTTCTATTTTTCTAGCAAACATGACAGTTTCCCCAGTCACTCAGATCTCCACAGAAACCTGCCAGAAAGCACTACAGAGGTCTTTGCTCCTCTGGCCACGCTGCCTGGCAACCGAAACCCCGAAGGCTGACTCCCAGCAGGTGAGGCCAGGAGGGCAATTCCACTTCTCTCACCCTGACCCTCATCTCTGGTGAGATACAGGCTAGACTTGCAATGTCAAATTGTTGATGAAAGTAGCCCTTTCATTACAAGCTTCTGCAAGGAGACACTTCTGAACTGATACAAAGCACAGGAGGGAACCGTAACATGGAATGACACAAGACTACAGGGAAGAGTATGGTATTTGCTTGGAGTCTTCGCACCTTCTCCAAATCAAAAACTTCACTGAGCATCCACTCTCCAGCCCAGCTCCATGTATGGTGTGTGGTGTAGAGCTCCATTTGGTATGCAGCAAAAGGAGCAAAGGAGCAAAGAAGCAATCTCAGTTTGAAAACCCCGGGGTGCTTTCCTCCTGACCTCAGTGCTCATGAGGACACAGCACCAGGTCCTTCTCAGGAACATTCCCTCTGCGGTTCAGTTCCAACCCCCCTCCCATGAGCAGGGAGACCTCACACTAAACCATGTCACCCAAGGCTCTGTCCAACCTAGCCTTGAACACCACCAGGGATGGAGCATTCACAACTTCCTTGGGCAGCCCATTCCAGTGCCTCACCACCTTCACAGTAAAGAACTTCCTCCTTATATCTAATCTAAACTTCCCCTGTTTAAGTTTGAGCCCATTACCTCTTGTGCTATCACTACAGTCCCTAATGAAGAGTCCCTCCCCAGCATCCTTATAGGCCCCCTTCAGATACTGGAAGGCTGCTATGAGGTCTCCACGCAGCCTTCCCTTCTCCAGGCTGAACAGCCCCAACTTTCTCAGCCTATCTTCATATGGGAGGTGCTCCAGCCCCCGTATCATCCTAGTGGCCTGTTGTTAACTTTACAGGTTGTCTGTTTCAAACAGCAGCAGAGATATACGGATAATACCATCTTGGAAGCAGCTGATTTTTCTAAACTACTGTACGGTAGGAACTAGTTTATATTTAAAGTCTTGCAGTGGCTTCTTTTAAATGCCCTGTAACTTGTGCACTAGGTTTGTGTTTGAAATGAGGTGTTGTAACATGTTTCATGCTAGTGTATAATTTTGCATTTTCTTGTATTTCACCTGCTACAAGAATTACAATTGCCCTGCAACTGTATATGCAGGATGATTATCCAGAAAACCATATACAGCAGCTTGTCTACAAGTGACAAGGTCTCACGAATGTTTTTGTCAGGTGGCTCTTTGTACTTCCCACTGACAAAGAGAGACTTTTGACATGTATTTCCAAAATTAGCCCTCCCCCAAATTGTAATCCTTGTTTGCACCTGATTGGCAAGTCACTGAGTTTCTGCCTTTTTGCTGCTGCTCTTGTTGCACCTATAAATTAATGAATTACTGATTGTTCTTCACAAAAGAAACTGAAATACAGTTGTGAAAAAGCAATGTGTAAAGTTCCCAGTTAAGTTCCCAGCCAGCCCGTGAGGAGGCTCTTTCCAGGACTTCTGCCTACACATAGAAGAAAATCAATGTGATGATACAACGCTGCGCTGCCTGGCTTTCTGCGCAGGTACTCAGTGAAATATGTATTTTCATGTAGAACATAAAGCATACTCCTCTATCTGAATTTGTATCTGAAGTCAAACAGAAGTAGTTGCAAATTGAATAACAAACCAGCCATACAGTAACCTTGCTACTGCGGTGGTTCGACAGCTCATTCCCTGCAGCGTGTCTTCTGAGCTGCCAGCACTGGCTCTGCACCCACACAGGGCATTTGGCATGAGTGGGGGTTGCCTGCGAAGGAACTTTTAGTGGAGTGTTTAATGTATTGCTTCTGTTTGTGAAAGCTGTGCAAAGTGTTATGCTCCCTAACAGCATTACTTATCCTGCAGATCAGAGGGTCATCTGACAGGCGAAGGTAGGTGAGACCGCTGGGCTGCTTGGGACACCTGGCCCCATGCTTGGCCCTTCTGCATGGTCAGGCATTAGCAGGGCTGAGCTTCTTGGTCTGTCTCTTGGATTTTGAAGGTGTGCTAGTGCCTGTAAGGATTTGCAGTGCAGATGTGAATCCAAACAGATGCTTGCTAGAAATAAACACCCAGCTCAGGATTTGCCTTACGGCCTCCTGGAGGGTATCCCACAGCAGGGGTACAGTGCAGGGCCCCCAGCAGATCCCCAGCAGTGCAGGGACCTGGTCGGTGTGTGTGCCGATAAGAGTGTGCCAGCGCATCAGGTGCTACCCCCCACAATCACCGCAGCCACCTTTGTGCCAGGTCCCTTGAGGGACAGTGGCAGGGGAGCAGCACCAGTCACTGTGTGTGCAGATAGGAGCACTGCCAGCATGGCTGCAGGCCATTAGGTTACATGTAACCAAAACCCCTAGCAGGAGGGAAAGTAATGAGCTATTGAGCTATCTCTACCCCTTCCTCCGCTTCCATGTAGCCATCATGGATGGCCTGGCTATGCATCCTGAGGCTGCACAAACATTTCTTAGCAATGATGATGTCTTTCCTCAAGCAGCATATGTTTTTCACACAGGAAGAACATTTTCCGTCATTTTTAAACATATGGCCCTGTCAGGAGCTGAGGATGACAAGTTAGTGTGCTTGCATTGGCAAGGGACTGTTTCATTCTTGCTACTTTAATTGAGTTCTTTTATCTACTTTTATCTAGATCAAAAAAGTAGTCTGAAAAGTAAGCACAGGTATACATGAAAATGGATAGAAGAGAAAGTGGGTGCATGTTTTAAATGAGGCCTCTTAAAGTACGTGTCCTTTAGAAGTCTTGAACAGTTTGCAACTTTGCTGTCTGAAAAGCCACTCTCACCTCCTGATATTTTGCTGCATCACATGTGGGGAGGTGAACAAAAGGGAAAGCACACAAAATGCTGGGAAGCAAGAGCTAGTGGCCAGGTGCTCTGCTGTAATAGCTCCTGCATGCATCAGGACCAGTGCTCAGGATTTGCAGCCGCTTCCACTCCCCCCCTGCAGCATCCTGGGCCTCATGCAACACTTCTGGGGCACTGAGCGGACTCAAGCTACACCTCCCCATTTCCCCTTCTCCCTCCGCTTTGGATTTCTGTTTGCAGAGGATAATCCATTGCCATTTTACAGCACAGAGAGCACTGTGTGTGTCTGTGTAGGGCAGGTGTTGTGGTTTAAGCTCAGCTGACAACCCAGAACCATGCAGCCTATCTCTCACTCCCCCCCCACTTCCTCTCCCCGCTCCCGGAGGGATGGGGAGGAGAATCGAAAGAATGTAACGCCCATGGGTTGAGATAAGAACAGTCCAGTAACCAAAGTATAACACAAAATCACTACTGCTACCATCAATAATAATAATGATAAGGGAAATAGCAAGGGAAGCAAATACAACCGCTCACCACCCACCGACCGATACCCAGCCCAACCTGAACACTGATCTAGCCCTTCTGGGTAATTGCCCCCAGTTTCTATACTGGGCATGACATGCTGTTGTATGGAATGCCTCTTTGGCTAGTTTAGGTCAGGTGCCCTGTCTCTGCTTCCTCTCTACTTCCCCTCCTCCCTGGCAGAGCATGAGATTCAGAAAGTCCTTGGTCAGAGTAAACATTACATAGCAGCAACTAAAAACATCAGTGTTATCAGCATTGTTCCCAGGCAGAAAGACAAAAACACAGCACTGAACCAGCTACTAAGGAGAAGAATGACTGCTACTGCTGAACCCAGGACAGTATCCACCCCTTATTCCATGCCATTCATATCATGCTCAGATCCCACATTTTTCAATAGGCCATCACTGCTGTTTCAGATATATATATACACATCCACACTCACACAAAGAGAGACATATCATTCCTTAGTGAATGGACCAATCCCTATAAAACTGCTGAGTTCATCTGGTCCGTGATATCGGGCTCCATCTCTTGTAACAGTCTTTCAGAGCAGGAGAGACGGTGTGCAGTGTTGGATTGTTGGCTGCTGATGACACTGCAGAACTCATCTGGTCTCTGCTGAGCTCGTCTGGCTTCATCAAACTTCGTTCTTTGTTGGAATGAGGGTCAGAGGGAAGTCAGGGCCACTCACTGGTGACCTGAAGACATCTACTTGGTGGGCTATAAAAGTGCTACATAGCAGGCAACAGAATACAATTGAGTTCATTGTCTGTTTTCCCCTAAAATCAAACCCCCTTGAGGTACACATAGGACTTCCCCATCTTCCCGCATTAACCACCAAGTACATCCAGGTCCCTCAGCAAAAGCAATCCCACGAGTGGGTTTGCCTTTACCTGAAGCAGGAATAACCCAGACTGTCTTCCCCAGCAAATTCTTTATGTGCACCATGGGAACTTTATCCCCTTCTACAGTATGTAGAAGTTCTGACGGGGCTGGGCCAGCCCTGTTGGAAGATCCTCTGGTGTTGACCAACCAGGTGGCTTTTGGTAAATGTGTATCCCAATGTTTGAAAGTCCCACCACCCATTGCTCTCAATGTAGTTTTTAACAGCCCATTGTACTATTCAATTTTCCCAGCGGCTGGTGCATGGTAGGGGATTTGATATACCCACTCAATGCCATGCTCTTTGGTCCAAGTGTCTATAAGGTTGTTCTGGGAATGATTCCCATTGTCTGACTCAATTCTCTCTGGTGTGCCGTGTCACCACAAAATCTGTTTCTCAAGACCCAGGATAGTGTTTCGGGCAGTGGTGTGGGGCAGAGTGTATGTTTCCAGACATGCGGTGGTTGCTTCCACCATGGTAAGCAAATGGCTCTTTCCTTGGCAGGTTGGTGGGAGTGTGATATAATCCATCTGCCAGGCCTCCCCATATTTGTACTTCAGCCATTGTCCTCCATACCAAGAGGCTTTAACTGCTTGCTTGTTTAATTACAGCACGTTTCACACTCATGAATAACCTTGTCAATAGTGTCCATTGTTAATTCCACTTCTCGATCACGAGCCCATCTGTATGTTGCATCTCTGTCCTTATGGCCTGAAATACCATGGGACCACTGGGCCAAAAATAATTCACCCTTATGTCGCTAATCTAAGTCCATCTGAGCCACTTCAATCTTAGCAGCATTATCCACCTGTTGGAACATCCAGCCCAGCATGGGCAACTGGAGTGCCAGGAGGGGCTGTGCTTCAGTGCCAATCCTTTCTGAAGCAGCTCGAACCCCTTCATAGGCCGCCAGCATCTCTTTTTCAGTTGGGGTAGAGTTGGCCTCAGATCCTCTGTATCCCCAACTCCAAAAGCTGAGGGGTCAACCTTGAGTCTCTCCTGGAGCTTTCTGCCAGAGGCTCCAGGTAGGACCATTCTCCCTGGCAGCAGTGTAAAGCATATTTTTTACATCTTGCCTGTTCTGGACTGGTCCAAGGGCTACTGCATGAACTATCTCTTGTTTAATTTATTCAAAGGCTTGTTGTTGCTCAGGGACCCATTTGAAATAATTCTTCTTCTGGGTCACATGATAGAGAGGGCTTACAATCAGACTGTAATTCGGGATGTGCATCCTCCAGAACCCCACAACTAATAAGAAAGCTTGTGTTTCTTTCTTCTTAGTTGGTGGCGACATTGCTGTTATCTTGTTGATCACATCTGTGGGGATCTGGCGGTGTCCATCTTGCCATTTTATTCCCAAAAATTGAATCTCCTGTGCAGGTCCCTTGACCTTACTCCGTTTTATGGCAAAACCGGCTTTCAGCAGGATTTGGATTATTTTCCTCCCTTTCTCAAAGATTTCTTCTGCTGTATCACCCCACACAATGATGTCATCAATGTATTGCAGATGTTCTGGAGCTTGCCTCTGTTCCAGTGCAGTCTGGATCTGTCCATGGCAGATGGTAGGGCTGTGTTTCCACCCGTGGGGCAGTCGGTACCAAGTGTACTGGATGCCCCTCCAAGTAAAAGCAAACTGTGGCCTGCACGCTGCTGCCAAAGGAATTGAGAAAAGTGCATTGGCAATACCAGTCGTGGCATACCACTTGGCTGCCTTTGACTCCAGTTCATACTGAAGTTCTGGCATTTCCAGTACAGCAGCACTCAAGGGTGTTGTGACTTCATTCCAGCCACGATAGTCTACTGTTAGTCTCCACTCTCCATTAGACTTTCGCACTGGCCATATGGAGCTATTAAAGGGTGAGTGGGTCCTACTGATCACTCCTTGACTCTCCAGTCTTCGATACAGCTTATGGATGGGAATCAGGGAGTCTCGGTTGGTGCGATATTGCCGCCGGTGCACTGTTGTGGTCGCGATTGGCACTTGTTGTTCTTTGTCCTTCAGCAACCCCATAGCAGAAGGATCCTCTGAGAGACCAGGCAAGGTGGACAGCTGCTCCACTTCCTCTCTCTCCAAAGCAGCAATACCAAAAGCCTATCGGTACCCTTTTGTGTCGTTGAAGTACCCTCTTCTGAGGTAGTCTATGCCAAGGATGCGTGGAGCCTCTGGACCAGTCACAATGGGGTGCTTTTGCCACTTCCTCCCAGTTAGGCTGATTTCAGCCTCCAGTACAGTCAACTCTTGGGATCCTCCTTTCACTCCAGAAATATAAATGGGTTCCACCCCTTGACATCCTAATGGCATCAGAGTACACTGTGCACCGGTAACTACTAGAGTCTTAAACTTCTGTGGGACTGATGTGCCAGGCCATCTGATCCACACAGTCCAGTAAATCTGCTGAAGGACACATGTTGCCTTCTGTGGGTTATTGAGTGCCAAAACAATGCTGACCATATCAGCCTTGGCTTATTCAGTGCCATCAAGATCTTCAGACTGCAGACATGAGCAGTGAATGGCAGGTACATTGAAAGCCAGTTTTTTTTCCCAATTTGTTCTCCTATCCCTTAGCAGACCACTGGGTACCATTAGTAGTCTTCATATAGACGGATGGCCGTACTGAGCCAGAGCCAGCCTGATTGGTCCCATAGCACTGTTTCTGGGTGCTATGAGTTTCTAAAGTTATCTGGGTACTCCTCAGGTAATCTTCTTTCATGAATTTCCATTTTGAAGTTTCTTTTTGAAGCAAAGTACGCAGTCAGCATTTCCTGTGGTGGGGACCCAGAGTTAATTATGCATTGGGCAAAGTATCCCCTTTTTTCCACTTCAGCTTTGTCGCCTGCTTTCATTTGATACCCTCCAGTTCTTCTGGTGGAGGAGACAGTGAGAGCTGGCCCCTTTTCCACCTTCTCCACCTGCTCATGCTTGAGTAGACTCCTTTTGCTGACCCCTCTGCTGTCTCCAAATTTGTATTTGGAGTCCTCTTTCTGATACCTCCTGTATCTTGACCCAGAGTAAGAGACTGGGGCACATGGTAAAGCATGGCTGAGAGGACAGTGAGTGGGTAAGTTATCTCCTTCATCACTTAGTGCTAGAGGTCTGATCACTTCTGCGTGTCTGTCCTGGCTCCCGAGCAGAAGGTGAGGGATAGTACTTGTCCTGGTGTGAAGACCTGGCAGACAGAAAGATGGTGTCTGACCACGTAGGAGGAAACCAATTAAGAATTCAATGTTTATTAAGAAAAAAGCAATCAGCAGTGCATTTCCAGCACTCGTCACACAACTGATTTTTGCTGTTGGAAGTAGTAGGATTTAAAAAGTCTTTTTAATGTTGATTTCTTTGAATTTCTATAATATATTTTTCTAATCAATTAAAAATAAAGGAAGTGTGTATACAAACATTGTCAAGAATTCCTATCTTTCACTTTTTTTTCTAAACAAATTCTAGAAAAAATGCCTACAGAAGTTCTGTAGTGCATATTTAAATCCTTTTGTTGTAACCTCATTAAACTTGGCTTGTCTGCAGATACAGCTGTCATGTTATTAACTGTGCTTCAAGCTTTGGGAAGTCAGAAAGCAGCCTTCAACCCCTGGTTCTGGCTGGCTTTAGGGAAATTCACCAGCATGGGTTGGTCCTCTTCAGCTGTCTGGCTGGCTGGCAGGCTTTGGGAACACTTGCTGGAGCATCTTCACATGGCCTCTGGGTCTAGGAGCCCAGGGCTCAGCCTGCCTCGAGTGCTGGCCTGAGGGAAGGCTGTGTGATGTGCTCCATGCCAGACCCAGGCAGCACAGCAGTCCTTGTGAGCAGGATGGATCTACCAAGGTATGTGGCTTCCCATGGAGAACCTCAAGCGGGAGCCTGTGTTCTCCACAGGGGTCTTGCCTTTCTTTACGGTGGGCTGGCAAGAAGTAAATTAGTGATTGTCTGCCAAATAGTTTCTGTTCTGAGCAAACATGATATTGGAATGAACCAGTCAAATAAAATGAATAAGGGAAATATTTTCCCTGCACCTGCTGGAGAGGCTGTTGCTCTCCAATCTGGGTTTGCATGTCAGAAACCTCCACCAGAGGTCTAAGCAGCTTCTGACTTTCTTCAAAGCTTTGGCAACAAATACGTTCCTTTAGAATGCTGTTTCATATAGGTGATTTTAATAGGTACTTTTAGTTGTAAGTGACTTTTAAAAAAGATTTCATAATTTCTTATTAATTTCAAAATTGTTGAAAATATATTCAGTAGAAATTTGAGTTAAATAATGTTTATTAATTGTAGGTAATGTTATTCAAACTTCTCAGGTTGGGCAGAGAAGAGATTCAGAGCAGCCCTGCAGAGAGGGACTTGGGGGTTTTGGTTGATGAGAAACTGAACATGAGCCGGCAGTGTGTGCTCGCAGCCCAAAAAGCCAACCGTATCCTGGGCTGCATCAAAAGGAGTGTGACCAGCAGGTCAAAGGAAGTGATCCTGCCCCTCTACTCTGCTCTTGTGAGACCTCACTTGGAGTATAATGTGCAGTTCTAGTGTCCTCAGCATAAAAAGGACATGGAACTGTTGGAACAAGTCTAAAGGAGGGACACAAGGATGATCAGGGGACTGGAGCGCCTCCCGTATGAAAACAGGCTGAGGAAGTTGGGGCTGTTCAGCCTGGAGAAGAGAAGGTTGCGTGGTGACCTCAGAGCAGCCTTCCAATATCTGAAGGGGGCCTGTAGGGATGCTGTGGAGGGACTCTTCATGAGGGACTGTAGTGATAGGACAAGGGGTAATGGGTTCAAACTTAAACAGGGGATGTTTAGGTTGAATATAAGGAGGAAGTTCTTTACTGTGAGGGTGGTCAGGCACTGGAACAGGCTGCCCAAGGAAGTTGTGAATGCTCTATCCCTGACGGTGTTCAAGGCCAGGTTGGACAGAGCCTTGGGTGACATGGTTTAGTGTGAGGTCTCCCTGACCATGTCAGGGGGGTTGGAACTAGATGATCTTAGGGTCCTTTCTAACCCTACCTATTCTATGATTCTATGATTTCCTCTACAGTGAACTCAGTACAATGATGCAGACTTTGTACTTAATGATATCTCTTAAAATAGATGAGATTTGATATAATTTATATTAAATGGTCATTTTAGAAATCTGCATATATTAATTATTCATTAGAACATTTGGAAAGACAGAAGTAGAATAAATTCTGTTTATGACCTTGTGGTCTACAGATATATAAATATATACACCTGTGTTTTTCTCTGAGCAAAACTGATTGCAGGTGATTTACTGGTCTCCAAGAGTATTCTAAGCAGATTTTAATTACATTGTTCAATCTTCATCAATAAACCATAGCAACCAACCAAGCCAAAACCAGCCAAAACTCAACATGCCTCTGGGACAGTTTTTTAACATTTATGATTCGACAGTACAAGGTGGAATGGCTTTAAGCTGACAGAGGGGAGATTTAGATTAGACATTAGGAAAAAGCTCTTCACTATGAGGGTGGTGGGACACCGGCACAGGTTGCCCAGAGAACCTGTCGCTGCCCCATCCCTGGAGGTGTTCAGGGCCAGGTTGGATGGGGCTTAGAGCAACCTGCTCTAGTGAAAGGTGTCCCTGACCGTGGCAGGGGTTTGGAACTGAATGAGCTTTAAGGTCCCTTCCAACCAAAACCACTCTATGATTCTATGATACTCATCTTGTGGCCTGTCTCTGCACTGTATGGGATTATGCTTTTGTGAGTTCTTCTGCTTATCTCCTTGGGGTGACCACTCTCTTCTCTGCCCTCTCCCTGTTGCCTGTGGTGGTGTTCATGAGCAGTCCCTCCTTGAAGGCTGTTTCCTTGCTCCTTTCAGGACTTCCACCATGTCACATCTCGCTCACAGCAGTCTTCTCCCTGACACTGTGCTGACACTTGCCCTTTCCTAGCTCCACGTGCAACCAAGTCACATCCCAGTTTATACATTTAAGTTACACTTTATTGTGTTACTGTTTTCTCCTTTACTCTCAGCTGCAGTTGCTCTTTTGTCTGTTGTCCCAGAGCTGGCTCTTCCTTGGGGCTCCGTACACATGCAGAGCCTTCCTTGAAGCATCCCGTGGGGACCAGCATTTGCAGATCTCCTTGAGGGGCTGTGAGAAATCAGACTGCTCTATGTGCTGTTTCGGAGGCAGCCTCAGCTAGGTTCAGATGAGCTAAAGATGTGTGCTAGTCAAATCTTTGTTCACAAACCCTAGCAGATGGTTTAATTTGCATTCAGACCACATCCAGATCCAGCCTGGATAGCTGCTTGATCTCACCTTACAGCCCTTCTCTACTCCTTCCTCTCTTACAGACACTTGACATGGTTTGTTTTACAAGAGCTGTTTGATGTAGGAATTGTATTCCATTAGGTGTTTTAATGGTGTCCAGTATAACTGAGTGTGATTTTGACCAGAGCCTCTGGTAGATATAAATAAAGCAGATAGTATTCCTTGCTTTTTATGGAGGATAAACTGTCATCTTCAGGAGGCGGTCACAATGCTGTTGCACAAATTAGACAAATGTAACTCCAAATGTACAGAAAAGAAAATTAAAGAGAGTAGGATTTTCTTGTAGCTTAAATGAGAGAATACTGAGTTTTCTGGCAGCCAGTTTAAACTCCGGAAATGCAAACATCAGGTGGGAAGATGCTCTTTCTCTCGATAACTGGGTATGCACATACATATCTATGTTGTACAGAATGCTTCATTTTATGTTAATCAGCTCAGTTTTGAAGACCCAACTAGCTAAAATTGCCTGTATTGAAAATAATATCATTACTTTGGGGGGAGCATCAGTCTTTAATTAAAAGAGAAATGAGGAGAGCCAGTCCTTACAGCAAGTTGGGGGGAGTGATTTTGTGAGTGGTGCTGGAGTTGGGAAAAGTGCAATCTGAGTTAGCAAAACTGCTTTTCCAGTGCCTGCTACAGTACCTGGCCGTGCATGTCCGTATCACTGAGTGACAAGCGGGAGGCTCAGCTCTTGGAGAGCTTGGCCACTCCAAGCAGGGGAGGGAGAGAGGGAGGGAAGGAAGGACGATGGAGAGAAAAAGCAATTTGTGAACTTGCCCCTTTTGAGATAGCAAATGATCCTCTCCCCATGCCCAGGATCATTGCTGAACAGCCGGCAGCTGCATCCCTCTCTTCTTTTGCTGTCAGCAAATGTCACTGCAGAAGCCTGAGTAGTTTCAAGGAGCCACTATTTGTACACAGGGAATAGGGGAAACTCATGGATAGAAATGTTGTATGGGCTGCTCTGGATTTTACTCTGAGCAATATAACCTCCACAAATGTTTTAAATTAGGCTGTCCTTGATAATTCTAGTGGTATGGAGCCCAACCAAAATTTCAGGAAAAAATAAGTTGCTCTGTTAAAGCAGACATGAAAAAAAATGAAGGGCTTAACTTTTGTCCTGAGTGTGATAAAACAGCACTACACAGCTGAAAATCAACCTGACCTTCACCCACATGATGCCGTTGTCTCAGTCTCTCTTTAATTTCCTTTGGTTGAGTGAAGGCCATGGTATTCAATAGTGAGAAAAGCCAGAGGGAGGTGGGGAGAATCCTGTTTTCTCTGGAAAGGCTTTGGTGCTTGCGTAAGTTGACTCCATAAAGAGAGTTGCTGTAAAACTTTATTTCATTACATTAAAAAAAGAAAAAAACAACAAACCTTCTCTTAATATTCAGCAAAGAAGATATGTGCTGTAAAAAAAGAGAAGTGTTTCTCATATAAAACATTCTGTTTTAATTAGACCTAGAATCAGTTGGTATTTTGAAACGAAGGCTTCACACAGCAACAGGAAACCTGCACATTCATTTAAAACTAGAAATCTGTACCCAAAAGGGACAAAAAGGCCAATTATTTGTTCCATTCTCTGTTTCAGGGTTTGCACAAAGAGAAGGTACTCAGGTACACGTATATTTACATATATGTCAATAAATCAGCAGTAAGGGCTTGTGAATAAGCAATATTATTGATTTTCAAAATGGAGGTACAATTTCAATTGGCGAACTACTTATTTTGCACAGCATCCTGCAGCAAGTACTTCCCACCTATTTTCCCCAAAGACAGAATGAACTAAATGAATGTTAAAATTCTGTGCAAAATTTAGTTCTATTAAACAACAGCAACAACAAAGGGGGAAACTATGTGCACAAGCGCATCTTGAAATTCTTTTTAACGTCTTGAAAGCAATTAAAAGTGCAATTTGTAGTTGTTCATCCAATCCCCTGCTTCATCCATCTTTGTTGAATTTAAATGTTACCCAGAACCAAAAAGTTGCCATATGTTTGGTTTTTTTTTTTTGGAAAACAGGAAGCTTTCTACATGGGCTTTACAAAGCTAAGATTGCTGTAAGCTCTGCCTACCCTAAACTGCAGTTTTCCTGCTTCATCTCATCACACACAGATAATGTCCTTTCATGTCAGCCATAAACAACTCTGTTGCTTTATATTTTTGTGCTGTAGATACCCTATCTAGTGTGGCACAGAGAGAGTTAGGGGTATCTTCTGGTTTTTTTGTTCAGTAAATGTTGCCTGTTTTAGGAAGGTCTATAAGAAATGTCAACTTCTTGTTAAAAAGATAGATTGGATTTATCTGTAGAGATTAATCTCTGCTTTGTAAAGGTTAAGAATTAAACAATTTGTTTATTAATCTATTTGGGATTATGTAGATTAATTTGTGACTGTAGTGTTTTATTTAAGTGTGGTTTGTGTGATGTGCCAACCATCGCGGGTGCTATTTTACATGGTATTAAAAAAACCAAAGCAGAAAATGTGCAAGATGTTGGGACCTTTTCCTGGCGAGCTCTGCTACTCAGGTCTCCATGTGATATGCCAAAATGCTGTTTGCATAAATGTAGAATTTAATAAGTTATCATTCTGATTAGCACCATCAACTGCTTAACTACTGTAAAAATTGGCTTTCAAAGTTGCTTGATGGTAGCTGTTGCTCTCCACCTCATTCCATTTGCTGTCTCGCTGGGGATAATGGTGTGCAAGGGAAAGCAAAAAGGTCAAAGATCTTTTACTTTAGTCTGTTTGCACATTAAAAGTTCTATTATGTGTTTGTATTGCATGTGGTTTCTAGTCTGTTGGCTACAATCCTTTCAAAATCCATTGATGATGAGTTTGTGAAGCTAAATATATCTTGTGGGTTATGACTACCAGGCTATCACTTTGTGTAGCAGGCAGGGCCAATATTTAACAAGTGCTTTCCAGAAGGGGGAATTTTGAAACTGAGTCAAATGATCCTACAAAAGGGTCAACAGAAATGCTAGTACAGAAGATGACAGCAAGTGCTTGGTCTTTGCTGGCAGTGGGGGTGTTTGGAGATATGCTCTGCTGTTTGTGGGGTAGTGGTTCTCAGGTTGGGGGTTTTATGGATTTTGCTGGGGGAGGGGGAGGGCTGTGCTATTGTTGTGAATGACACAGCTGCCACAAAGCTGAATGGGGTTCAAAAAGTGATGTCCTCTCCAGCCATCCCTTTTTCTTGCCCTGGCAAGCAGTAGGTGCAGCGAGTGTGGGGCCCACTGCTTCTCCCCATGGCTTTGCCCCATTCCTCCCCACTGTGTGACCCCAGGAGCAGAGCTGCCTGCCCATCCCCCTGTCACAGGCAGGGTAGCAGGCTCTGCCAAGACCTGACTTTTAAAGGAATGAAAAGCCAGACTGCAGGATGCAGCCACATCCTAAGGGCTGGCACAGCTGCCTTGATAGTTTTCACTCTCCAGATGACTGACCTTTTAAAAAAGAAGTTTTAGCTGCTGTGAAACAATGACAATAGCTTTAATAGATGTCATTTTGGTATTGAATAGTCACAGCTACATTTTGGTAATGTAAAATAGCAGCCATCAGCATGTTCTAGCTGCTTGTTTCAGGCCAGGTACAAACTCAAGCAGATGTCACTGCCTCCTTGCCAGGCATTAGTGCAAGATACGAATTTTCTTTAAAAATGAAAACAGAGATTTTATTTTTTTAAGGCAATTTGTGTTCTGACTGCATGAATACCTTCACAACTGATAAGTGAATACAGCGTGCTTGTTCCCGAGGGCAATCTAACATCAGGAAAATTCTGCCTCAGTCCAGACTAATCCCCTTTACAGCATCTTTGGTATTTTGAACTGAAATGGAATTACACCATCATAGAATCATAGAATAGTTAGGGTTGGAAAGGACCTTAAGATCATCTAGTTCCAACCCCCCTGACATGGGCAGGGACACCTCACACTAAACCATGTCACCCAAGACTCCATCCAGCCTGGCCTTGAACACTGCCAGAGATGGAGCATTCACAACTTCCCTGGGCAACCCATTCCAGTGCCTCACCACCCTTACAGTAAAGAATTTCTTCCTCATATCCAATCTAAACTTCCCCTGTTTGGGTTTGAACCCACTACCCCTTGTCCTATCACTACAGTCCCTCATGAAGAGTCCCTCTCCAGCATCCCTATAGGCCCCCTTCAGATACTGGAAGGCTGCTCTGAGGTCTCCACACAGCCTTCTCTTCTCCAGGCTGAACAGTCCCAACTTCCTCAGAGTGAGGTCTCATGAGAGCAGAGTAGAGGGGCAGGATCACCTCCCTCGACCTGCTGGTCACATTCCTTTTCATGCAGCCCAGGATACGGTTGGCTTTCTGGGCTGTGAGCGCGCACTGCCAGCTCATGTTCATTTTCTCATCAACCAACACCCCCAAGTCCATCTCTGCAGGACTGCTCTGAATCTCTTCTCTGCCCAACCTGTAGCTGTGCCTGGGATTGCTCCAACCCAGGTGTACGACCTTGCACTTGGCATGGTTAAACTTCATCAGGTTGGCATCAGCCCACCTCAAAAGCATGTCAAGGTCCCTCTGGATGGCATTCCTTCCCTCCAGCATATCAACTGAACCACACAGCTTGGTGTCATCAGCAAACTTTCTGAGGGTGCACTCAATCCCACTGTCCATGTCACCAACAAAGGTGTTGAACAAGACTGGTCCCAGCGCCGATCCCTGATGGATGCCACTTGTTACTGGTCTCCAGCTAGACATTGAGCCATTGACCACAACTCTTTGCATGCGGCCATCCAGCCAGTTTTTTATCCACCGAGTGGTCCACCTATCAAATTGATGTCTCTCCAATTTAGAGACAAGGATGTCATGTGGGACAGTGTCAAACGCTTTGCGCAAGTCCAGGTAGATGATGTCAGCTGCTCTACCCATCAGTTCTGTAGCCCCATCATAGAAGGCTACCAAATTGGTCAGGCAGGATTTTTCCTTAGTGAAGCCATGCTGGCTGTCCCCAAGCACCTTGTTGTTTTTCATGTGCTTTAGCATGCCTTCCAGGAGAATCTGCTCCAAGATTTTGCCAGGCACAGAGGTGAGAGTGACTGGTCTGTAGTTCCCCGGCTCATCCATTTTCCCCTTCTTGGAAATGGGGGTCATATTTCCCTTTTTCCAGTCATCGGGAACTTCACCTGACTGCCATGATTTTTCAAATATGATGGACAGTGGCTTAGCAACTTCATTCGCCAGCTCCTTCAGGACCCGTGGATGGATTTCATCAGGTCCCATGAACTTGTGCACGTTCAGGTTCTTAAGATGGTCTCGAACCATATCCTCTCCTACAGTGTGCCTAGTGTCTTCATTCTCACTGTCCCTGCATCTGCCTTCCGAGACTTGGGTGGTGTGGACAAAGCATTTTCCGGTGAAGACTCAGGCAAAGAAGTCATTAAGAACCTCAGCCTTCTCCAAATCCAGGGTAGCCAGTTCTCCTGATAGCTTCCGGAGAGGGCCCATGTTGTCCGTAGTCTGTCTTTTATTTGCAATGTGCCTATAGAATCCCTGTTACCTTTCATATCCCTAGCCATGTTTAATTCTAAGTGGGCCTTAGCTTTCCTAACCTGGTCCCTAGCTTCACGAACAACATCCCTGTATTCTTCCCAGGCTGCTTGTCCTTGCTTCCACCTTTTATAAGCCTCTTTTTTCCTTCAAATTTTCCTCAGCAGCTCCTTATCCACCCAAGGAGGTCTCCTGGCCCTTCTGCTGCACTTCCTTCTAGTAGGGATGCAACACTCCTGAGCTTGTAGCAGGTGATCCTTGAATATCAACCAACAGTCCTGTGCCCCCCTGCCCTCTAGGGCTATATCCCATGGAATCTTACTGAACAGGTTCCTGAAGAGGCCAAAGTCTGCTCTCTTGAAGTGCAGGGCAGTGAGCTTGCTGCATGCTCTTCTCACTGTCCTGAGGATCTCGAACTCAACTATCTCATGATCACAAACGTGGGAGAGTCATTATTAGAAGGGTAAAGCTTTTTCTGCCATGCATCTCCCATCGTGGACCCCACATTACCCTGGTCCCTCCTCCTTTTATTAGCCTTTTGAGAAGAAGTCTCCTGTGACAGGAACATCTCTAAAGTCTTTTAATCTGTGAACTGCCATGTGAAAGAATAGAGCTAGAGAGGAAAAGATGTTCAGATACAGCAGGCAATCTTTTGTAGGATCTGCCACATCAGCTGTGATCATCTTATAAGGTCTGCTGCATTTTCTGTTGATAGTGTTCTTCCCTCGAGGATTTCCCCACACCTGGAAACACCTGCCAACACCTGCCATAACCTGCACTGATATTTTCCTCAATGCCCTTCATTTCTGCATGCAGATGGAGCTGGGATATCACACACTATCCTTGCCCTTATTCTGTTCTGCTCCTTGGCAGTCCTAGCTTTCCTGGCTGGGAGCTTGTATCCCATCTCCCTCTCAACCTTTTATAGGAGGGGCTTTGCAATTATTTATAAGCTGCCTTTTCTGGTTTTCTGACATTTTCTGTGTAGTCAGCAGAAGAGGAAAGCTAAGTGTATGCTCTCTGGTTTTACAGGGAACAGAAAACTTGAAGTAAACGTTGCTGGTGTGTGTTAGCAAGATATTTTTTTAGGAGGCAGGGAACACTCCCTTTAACATTGTCTTCTGGGTGGAAAAAGTCCTGGTGGCCTGTAGCCATCTTTTGCCTTTGCTGTGTTTGGAGATGCTGGAGGGGCGGGCAGCCAACTCAGTTGCATGCTTGTCAAAGGGAGGCTGGCTGTCCTCCTAATACTGTACTCCTGCTTGCCATCCTCATGTGGGTTTTCTCTCTCCTTCTTCCTACCACACGTCAGAATAAGAAGCACCCTGTGATTTCCCTCCTCATTCCACTTGTGTTCTGATTCTTGAGATTTTCTAAAATACATCATGGTAAGAAGCAAAGCCATAATGATTTGGGCCTTGTAGCTCCTCTGGAGGTGTCATGGTTTAAGCCGTAAATTTCACTTCTCCCTCCTTTCCCCCCCCCCCACTCCCATGGGGGGGAAATGGGGAGAAGAACCGAAGAAAATGTAACTCCCACGGGTTGAGATAAGAACAGTCCAGTAACTAAGATACAATACAAATCACTACTGCCACCATCAATAACAATAATAATGACAAAGTAAATACAAAGGGAGAGGATACAACTGTTTCGCCGCCCGACCGAGCTGAGAGACTGCGCGGGAAGAGCCAGCGAGAGCCCGCCCCAAACCACACACTTCCCGGTTCCTCCCCCCCCCCCCCGTATTCCACATCCTGGGCATGACGTGCTGTGGCATGGAATAACCTCATTGGTCAGCCTGGGTCAGGCGCCCTGTCTCTGCCTCCTCCCAGTTCCCCCTCCTCCCCGGCATAGCATGAGACTCGGAAAAAAAAAAGCTGAACCCATGACAGGAGGCATCTTTAGATTCTCTGCGTGGAATAAATGCCCATTCAAGCTGAAGAGCAGCATTTTCTCATTTTGCTGCTGCAAATAGGTGGGAGGAGTGTCTAACTGTTCTCTGGATGTAGTGAAGTGGACAGGCCCATCTGCTGCCCAGTGCTACAAGTTGGATGATGCACTTACCTATTCACTCCATCTTCCACTACATCAATGTTTTGGTTGTCTACATGCATTGCATGTGTGTGAGAGAATTATAGTTCTCCTGGCTACCTTCTCTTCCAAAGCTAACTGAAAATAGAGTCTCTTCTAAGGAGAGATGTATTCCCCCTCCAATGTTATGCACACAGAAATCAAATTTCTTCTGCTTTTGACTAAACTTGGATGAAAACCTGATGGTTGCAGCTGATTCTCACTTCGATTTTTTTCACTAAAACTGTTCAAAGCAAACAACAGGGTAGATGATCTCATGTGAGCCAAAACTAACCTCCCTGTTCCTGCCAGTGAAGCTGTATTGACAAATTTCACATAGCTGTGTACTGTAGCACCTCCTTTGAACACGAGTGTGGTTCTGGAAGCCATTTTGAAGCTCACACTTGAAAAATTCCTTGTGAGCTAGTGGAGCATTTTTTGGCACTTAAGCTTCTGTATCTGGTGGCTTGTCCTGGGTTCAGCTGTAGCAGTCATTTTTCTCCTTAGTAGCTGGTGCAGTGCTGTTTTCGACTTTCAGCCTGGGAACAACGCTGATAACACCAATGTTTTAGTTGTTGCTAAGTAATGCTTACTTCAATCAAGGACTTCTCAGTCTTTCATGCTCTGCCAGGGAGGAGGGGAAGCCGGGAGGAAGCAGAGACAGAACACCTGACCCAAACTAGCCATAGGGGTATTCCATACCACAGCATGTCATGCCCAGTATATAAACTGGGGGGATTTGGTGGTTTTGTATTATATCTTAGTTACTGGACTGTTCTTACTGCAACCCGTGGGACATTCTTTTGATTCTCCTCCCCCCCATCCCTCGGGGGGGGGGAGGGGGGGGTAAAGAAGGGGGGGAGTGAGCAAGCGGCTGCATGGTTCTGAGTTACCAGCTGGGCTTAAACCACAACATAGTTGGTTGTGCTATACAGAGCAATGAGTCATAGATTGCTAAAAGAGGAAAAAGGATTTCTTAGAAAACCTGTCAGAAAAGCTAAGGTTGTTTTTCAGCTGGAGGTGCTATTGTTGTCTGTGGTGAAATTGGTGTGGCAAGTCATCTCTGCAGTGTTTCTGAGAATTACCAAATAGTGTAGCGGCTCATCTGAATCCAACTTTTGTATGATTTTTGCAGCCAGTGACTTCCTCCTAGTATAGGATATTTTATATTTTTCACTATCTTGATGGCTGGATATGGAGACTTGTTCCTTGCTATACTTTTATTCTTAATTATATGTTTGAATTGCAGAAGTGAAAAACCCCTCACCTCCTGCTGAAATCTTGGAGAACTATGGGTGTTCATCATCCCAAACAGTGAAGCAACTGTACTGCAGACTTCACTCTGAGTTGGTTCCCCTCTGTAG